>PVKM010000733.1:0-75815 GCA_004027735.1 Carollia perspicillata
GCCCCAGGCAATTTTCGCCCTCTGCTTCTGCCTTGGCTTCCACATTCCTGCTTGTATCACGAGACCTCTCCCCTCCTCACTTTGTTGCAAAAGTATTTAACCGCCCACCTGACCCCTCCTCAGTGCCCAGAATTTGGAAGCTGTCTCCTCTGGGCCCACGCGTGTAATAAAGGCTTACTCCGTCACCCCAGATAGTGTGTGAGTTCGTTTTTCTGTAACAAGATGATCATTCTTTTGAAGGCATTTTTTAAGCTTAGGAACAAGAGACTTCCCTTGTTCCTAAGTATAAATAGTTTGAATAAAGAGCATTTTCCCAGTGACTCCACAACAAATAACGCAAACACATGGATGGCAAAACAGAGACTTAAATATGTCAAATGGTTCTCAATATTTTTTGTGCCAGCACTAGGAACCACCAAAATTGTGGCAAAACTGTAGTAGAAGATAAAGCTAACTCTCTGTCCCGGGCTCCAGGTATGCAGCAGGCCTCAGATAATTTACGCCCCCGCTGGCTCCTCTCTGTCTCAGGCCCTAAATAGCTCCCTGCTGACCTTGTACCAGGCTCCAGATGGTTTATGTCTATGCCCCACTTTGCTTGTATCACGACCCCTCCTCTTCTTGCCTCGCTGTGAGAGTATTTAATCACCCACTTAACCCCTCCTCAGGGCCCAGAATTTGGAGGCTGTCTCCTTTGGGTTCGCATGCGTTAATAAAGCGCTCACTCTGTTAACCCCACATCGTGTCAGAGTTTGTTTTTCCTCAACAAAACCACATTCCCTCTGAGCTATTGAGGCTGAACTTCCCCTGCCAGGAACCAACAGGTTCTGCAGAATTCTATGCTTCTGCAATTTAAAGGCCCTGTACAAGAAATATACACATTAATCGAATCCATTTGATGTTTTTAAAAGGCACTGAGTGTTTTTATTTAATTAAGGTTTGATATCTTCATGTAGAAATTTCAGACTTAGTGAACACCAATACTTGCAGATTTAAGGAAGAAATATGCCCTTCCCAAGGACAGTATCTGATCACATGACTTGTAAAATAAAAAATCCATATCACCGGTAAATGACTGACATCTGCCACAAAATATTGGTAAAATACAGTGCACATCAAAGTCAACCGGGATAGCATTGGACAACTTGACACTATGAGGACTGGGTTTGAAACAATTATAAATTTCAAGTAAGGCTTGATGGAAAAAGCAACCACCAACAGAGACTGCTGGTGGCAATGTCTTGGGCACAGAATTTTTCATTCAAATTTGTCTGTAGCTATGAAACACATGAAAATATTACATATGCTCATCTTCCTACCTGCAGCCTCATTTCTCTGTGTCTCCAGCCAAGCAGGAGCATATTAATGTTTCAAATGTGTTTTAAAAATTCACAATTTGAAGTCTAAATGCCCTTTACCTCACAGTGTGCCTGTATTCAGATTGATAGTTTTTAGTGGAATGATGTTGAGTTAATTTGGGGGTGTCTTAACCCAACAAAAGTGCAGCCTGTACCAAAAGATCAGGTCACAGAGAAGCACAGAGGAAACACCTGGGAACAAGAAGTTTAAACAAACTCACCTGCAGGACAGGGAAAGGGTCCTCAGGAGAAAACAATCCAGCCCACAACCTTACCTCAAAATTTGAAGTTACAAAACTGTAAGTTTATATTGTTTACACTCACCAACACTGCACTATATTTTGACAGTACAAGCATACTAATATTCCTTATCAGGAGACAATTTAGTCATATTTGGCAGAACTGCAGACATGGCAACTGAATGCAATCAAGTCAGGGTCTAGAGGCATTGTTAGATTGTGACCCTGTGAAAAATGCTCTCCCTTGTGGGAATTCATGAAAAAAGTCATGTCACAAACTGACATGAGGGGTCTAGGTTTGTTGCATAATAAGTAGTAGAAAACCAGCTGGAATACCTTAATCACATGTGCCATTTTGTGTAAAAATGGTGCTATAAAGTGTGATAGTGGGTACGTGTCTGAGAAGGACAGAAAGGACAACGAAGCTGACTGCTACACAAACACCTTAGGAAGAGAGTTCCATGAAAACTGTAGCCAAAGGCAAGATGCTTATGACTGGCTGTGAAATCAAAGAACATGTCATTTAAACTAATATTCCAACAAATATGTGAGCACTGACTTTGTACACCTTCATTTAGCAGCTGGTGATGGAGAGAATGGATACTCGGATTCCACTGGGAGTGGGAGAGAGTGAGACCTAGTGTGAGACTCTGGGAGTGTCCCAATGACTGCATAGACTGGGACTGGGGTACAGGCTGGCCCTTGACATGTTAAGATTTGGGCTCTACAGACGTTTTGTGCACAATGTCACCTCTGACAGTTTTTGACAGTTGTTTTGGGGTACCTACCCCCTGTCTAAGGCTACAGAGAATTTGTACCTGTCTAGCTGCTTCTCCATGAATTTCTGTGTGGAGCTTTGTAAAGATGTTGTCTGGCAATCAGTCAGTTAACACTAGGGGGCTGCCTGGGCATTGCCATAGATTGGAACACCACCATAATTTTTAAAATTTATTCTTATCAGAAAACTAAAGATACCTTAAACATTAAGACAAAACCAAAGGAAACCTCAGTAGCTCAGAAGTATAAGAATGTAGAGTAGCTGGTTCTCCACCACTCCCTTCTTATTCTGCAAGCCATGACCCTAGGTACACAACTGACAGACCCAGCAGGATTCTAATACCTAACAAACTGCTTCTGACCAGAAAAGTCACTCACTACTCTTGACATTTCCCCCACACAACACACAAAAAATGGCAGTCGCTGCAATGCTGCCCACATGGGATCACAGTAATGACCTAAACTACCTGAGAATAGTCATGGCTGAATGAGCAAACTCGTTAGATGGGAAGCTTGATTTGGTGTTTATAGTTCAGGAAAGAGTTTTATTATGGCCTTTCCCAAAACACACATCCTGAGAATGTGTGGAGACAGCTGGCAACCATTTCAATCTCTTAACCTTGTTCAATAAACTAAACTTGATAGCAATCTGTTCCTAGAATGTTGGCAAGTACCAGATTTCTTCTCTTTTGTTCTCTCAATGTGGATGTGAGCTGACTTTTTAAAAGTTGCATTAACTTGGTGCTTTTTTTCCACTTAGACTTTCCTGAAAGATTTTCAGGGCACTTGGCTTGTCACCTATGACATTTTCATTAATATTCAATGCATTAGGCACAGATTTTCCACAGATTCCTAGGAAGTTAACAAGGGTCCCAGGTTTCAGAAGGAAGAGCTGAGTACAAACACTTGTTTTGTGATCACATTAGTGCCATTGTGTTTCTTTGGAGTGTCAAGTGACCCAACTGGCTCACTGGAGATGAGGACTGGAACTACTTTCTAGAGACATTGTCACAGGTGTATGACATACAAAAAACAAAACAAAACACTGAGGTCTGTTGTTACGTGTGTTGGGTGGAAAACCTCAGGCATGGCAAAATTTCCAAACAAAAAGTAGAATGTAGCTAAAATACTAATTAAATCAGATCTGAAATTCACCAGTATAATTTTGGAAACATCATACTACTGTAGGCAACATTTTTTGGTGCTCACCTTTATGTGTTTAACACTAAGAAAACATCTAAATGTTAGTACATCTGCCATATAACTTTCCGTGGACTCCTGTTATACTTCGAATAGATCTTGTCCTCATATCCATCTATGTGATGTACAGACTACATAATGGTTTCCTATGGACGCTGTCTGCTGATATGAACATTTTGTGTCACCATAAAGTGGTTTTTCAACTAGTTTCTTCACAGTAAAGCCAAAGTTGTGACATCATATACATGTTCCAAGTAAAATTAATGCCATCCTGCTCAAGTGGCTCAATTGGTCGCAACATCATTCCATTCACCAATATGTTGCTAGTTTAGTCCCCAGTCGGGGCAACAAACTAGTCTGTGGGTTCATCCCTGATAAAGGATGGAATACAAAAAGCAAGCGATCAAAGTTTCTCTCTCACACATTGATGTTTTCTGTCTCTCTCTTGCCCTCTCCCTTCCTCCCTCTCTGAAAAATAAATAAAATATATCTTTGTGTGAATATTTTTTAAAAATTACCTTTTAAAATGTCACTTTTTACTTATTTACTTCTTTGAATATTGTACTTTTATTTCTCTACATTTGTTTCAACTTCTCTTTTTCATTTTCTCTCTATCTCTTTATTTCCCTCAGGTCCGGCAGGGTCAAGCCAGTGGCCTGCTTTCCGAGACCCAGTCCCGCCGTGCTTCCGGGTCGAACGCGGCAGCCGGCTCCCCTAGACCCAGTCTCACCGGGCCGTCAGATTCGACGCTTTCAGCGCGCTCCCCGAGACCCAGTCCCACAGGGCCGGCAGGGTCGAGCTGGGGGACCAGCCGGGTCGACGCGGGCGGTCCACTTCTCTAGACCCAGTCTAGCTGGGCCGGCCGGATCGACCCTTGAGGCTGGCTCCCAGAAACCCAGAGTCCGCTATTCCAACCAGATCTATCGGGGCGACCGGCTGCCCGAGACCGAGACCCGTCGGGCCAGCAGGGTCAACCCAGACTGCCGGCTCCCCGAGACCCATTCCCACCGAACTGGCCGGTTCAAGCTGGGCTGCTGGCTGCCCGAGACCGAGTCCTGCCAGGCCGGCCGGGTCCAGCGAGGCAGCCCGCTCCCCAAGAACCAGTACCGCCGCGCCAGCAGGTTTGCCTGGGCAGCTGACTCTAGGAGACTCATTACCGCCGTGCCGGCCGAGTAGAGCCAGGCGGCCAGCTGATGGAGTCCCATCCCGGCCGGGCCGACCCGGAAGGCCGGTTCCCCAAGACACAGTCCCGCCGGGTCAGCAGGGTCGACCGGGGCGGCCCGGTCCCCGAGACCAAGTCCCACCGGGCCGGCTGTTCGACCCGGGCAGCCCGCTCCCGGAGAACCAGTCACGCTGGGCCGACGGTGCGAGACGGGCGGCAGTCTCCCCGAGACCCAGTCCCACCAGGCCAGCCGGATCGAGCTGGGTGGCCCACCTTCGGTGACCTAGTCCCGCCTGGCCAGTCGGGTTGACCCGGGCGGTAGGCTCCCAGAGATCCAGTACCGCGGGGCCATGCTGGTCTCCCTGAGTTGCCCGCTCCCAGAGATTCAGTCCGGCAGGGCCGACCAGGCCGACCGGGGAGGCCCGTTTTCGGAGACCCAGACCCGCCGGGCCAGCTGGGTCGAATTGGGTGGTCCGCATTGGGAGAACAACTCTCGCCACGTCAGCCGGGTCGACCCGGGCAACCCGCTCCCGGAGACCCAGTTTTGCCCGCCGGCTGTTCGACATGGGCAGTTCGCTCCGGCCGGCGGGTAGTCCCGTTGGGCTGGCCAGGTCCACCCGTGTTGCCGGCTTCCAGAGACCCAGTCCCGCCAGGCCGGCCGAGTCGACCCGGGCGGCTGGCTCTCTGAGACCTAATCCCTCCAGCCAGCTAGGTCGACCTGGGTGGCCCACTCCGGTAGACCTAGTCCCGACAGGCTTGCAATTTGACCTGAGCTGCCCGCTCCCTGAGACCCAGTCCCGCCGGGCCAGCTGTTCGATCCGTTCAGCCCGCTAAACCTAACCCTAATCCTAACCCTAACCCTAAACCTAACCATAAACCTAACCCTAACCCTAGCAATAACCATACCCCTAAATCTAACCCTGACCCTAACCCTAGCCCTAGCCCTAACCCAAACCCCAACCCAAACACTAACATTTACCCTAACCCTAAACCTAGCCTCAACCCTAAACCAAACCCTAATCCTATCCCTAGTTGTAACCTAGACCTTACCCTAACCCTAACCCTAACCCTAAACAGAACCACAGCCCAAGCCCTAGCCCTAGCCCTAAACCTAGCCCTAACCCTAGACCTAACCTGAAACCTAACCCTAACCCTAACATTAATCCTAAACCTACCCATTACCCTAAGCCCAATGCTGACCCTGACTCTAATTCTAGCCCTAAACCTAAGCCAAACCTAAGCCTAACCTTAGCCTTAACCATAACCCTAACACTAAACCTAAACCTAACCCTAAAACTATCCATAGCCATAACCCTAGCCCTAACCCTAACCCTAGCCCTACCCCTAACCTTAACCCTAACACTAACCCAAACCTGAACCCCAACCCTAACCCAAAACCTAGACCTAAAACTATCCCTAACCCTAACCCTAGCCATAACACTAACCCTAACCCTAAACCTATATCTAAATCAAAGCCTAAACCTAACGCTAACCCTAGCTGTAAACCTAGACATAACCCTAACCCTAGCCTTAGACCGAACACAACCCTAATCTTAAAACTAAACTTAATCCTAAACCTATGCCTAAACCTGATCCTAATGCTGACCCTGACCCTAACCATAGCTTTAACCCTAACCCTAACCTTAACTCTGACTCTACCCCTAGCCCTAACACTAACACTAAACTTAAACCTAACCTTAGACCTAGCCCTAACTCAAACCCTAACCCGAACCCTGACCTTGACCCTAAACCTAGCCATAACCCTAAGCCTAACCTTAGCCCTAGACCTAACCCAAACCCTAACACTAAATCTAATCCTAACCCTGACCCTGACCTTAATCTTAGCCTTACCCCTAACCCTAACCCTAAACCTACACGTAACCCTAACACAAACACAAACCCTAACCCTCACCCTACCTTAACACTAGCTGTAACACTAGCACTAACCTTAACCCTAACCCTAACCCTAGCCCTTATCATAACCCTAACCCTAACCCTGACCCTAACCCGACCCCTTACCATAGCCCTAAACCTAGACCTAACCCTATACCTAACCTTAAACAATACCTTAGCCCAAAAACCAAACCCTAACCCTAACCCTAAACCTAACCTAGATCTAAACCTAGACTTCACCCTAGCCCTCACCCTAGCAATAACACTAAACCTAATTCTAACCCTAGCCCTAAACCTAACCCTAACCCTAACCCTAAAACTAACCCTAACCCTTACCCTAGACCTAAACCTAACCCTAACACTACCCCTACCCCTAACCCTAGTCATAACACTAACCCTAACCCTAACCCTAGCCCTAAACCAAACCCTAAATGTCACCATAACCCTAACCACAACCCTAACCCTAGCCCTAAACCTAGACCTCACCCTAACCCAAGCCCTAGACCTAACCCAAACCCTAACCCTAACCTTAAATCTAAACCTACCCCTAACCCTAAGCCTAATGCTGACCCTGACCATAATCCTAGCCCTAAACCTAACCCTAACCATAGCCCTAACCCTAACCCTAACCCTAAACCTAACCCTAACCCTAAACCTATCCCTAGAAATAACTCAGGCCTAACCCTAACAATAAACCTAACTCTAGCCCTAGCCTAAGCCCATAAACCTAGCCCTTAACCTAACCCTAAACCTGAACCTAACCATAGCCCTAGCCCTAACTCTAACCCTAACCCTAACTCTAACACTATCCCTAGACCTAGACCTAACCCTGAACCTAAACCTACACCAAAACCTAACCCTAAACCTAGCCCTAGCTCTAACCCTAACCATAAACCTAATCCTAATGCTAAACCTATTCCTACCCATAACCCCGAACCTAACCCTAGCCCTAGCCCTAACTCTAACCCTAACCCTAACTCTAACACTATCCCTAGACCTAGACCTAACCCTGAACCTAAACCTACACCAAAACCTAACCCTAAACCTAGCCCTAGCTCTAACCCTAACCATAAACCTAATCCTAATGCTAAACCTATTCCTACCCATAACCCCGAACCTAACCCTAGCCCTAACCATAACCCTAACACTAACCCTAGACCTTAGCCTAACCCTAAACCTAATCGTAGCCCTAAACCTAACCATAACCCAAACCATAACCTGAGGCCTAACCCTAAACCTAACCGTACCTCTAACCCTAAACCTATCCCTAACCCTATCCCTAACCCTAAACCTAACATTAGGCCTAGCCTTAACCCATAAACCTAACCCTTACCAAAACCTTAAACCTAACCACAGCTCTAGCCCTAGCCTTAATCCTAACCATAACACTAAGCCTAACCCTAACTGTAACCCTAGCCCTAGCCCTAAACCTGACCTAACACTAACCCTTACCCTAACCATAACCAAAACCCTAGTCCTAACGCTAACCCTAACCCTAAACCTTACCCATGCCCTAAACAATACCCTAACCCTAATCCTAACCCTAGCCATAGCACTAAACCTAACCCTAGCCATAAGCCAAACCCTAACCCTAACAAAAACCCTAGCCCTAAACCTAGACCTAACCCTAACCCTAGCCATAGACCTAACAAAACGCTAACTCCCAAATTAAACTTAATCCTAAACCTACCACTAAGCCTGATCTTAATGCTGAACCTGACCCTACACCTAGCCCTAACCCTAACCCTAATCCTAACCCAAGCCCTAGCCCTAACTCAAACCCTAACCCTAAATCTAACACTAAACCTGACCCTGATACTAACACTAACCCTAACCCTAACACTAACCCTAACCCTACACCTACCCCTAACACTACACCAAATGCTAGCCCTCACCCTAACTATAACCCTAACCTACATACTAGCCCTAACCCTTGCACTAACCCTAAACTTAACCCTAACTATAACCCTTATCATAAACCTCACCCTAACCCTGACCCTAACCCTAACACTAACCCTAACCCTAACCCTAGCCATAACAGTAGCCCTAACCCTAACCCTAACCCTAAACCTAACGCCAGACCTAGCCCTAACACAAACCACAAAACTAACCCTAATATTTACCCTAACCCTAAACCTAGCCCCAAAACTAAACCTCACAATAAACCTATCCCTAGCCATAACTCTAGCCCTTACCCTAACCCTAACCCTAACCCTAAATATAAACATAACCCCAAACAAAAACCTAACCCAATTCCTAGCCCTAGCCCTAGCCCTAGCCCTAACCCGAACACTAAACCTAAACCAAACCCTAACTCTATTGCTCTCCCTATAACTAACCATGACCCTAAGCCTAAACCTAACACTAACCATAACCCTAATCCTATCCCTAACCCTAAACCATACCTTAGCCTTAAACCAAACCCTAACACTAACCCTAACCCTAACCCTAAACCTAACCTAGCTATAAACCTAGACTTAACCCTAACCCTAACACTAGCTGTAACACTAACCTTAACTGTAACCCTAGCCATAACCCTAACCCTAACCATAACCCTAACCCTAACCCTACCCCTAAACCTAGCCCTAACCCTTGCCGTAACCCAAAACTTATACCTAACTGTAACACTAACTCTAAACCTATACTAACCGTAACCCTAGTCCTAACCCTAATCCTAGTCCAAACCCTAACCCTAACTCTAATCGTAGCCCTAAACCTACCTTAAACCTCATCCTAACACTAGCTCTAGCCCGAAAACCTAAACCTACCCCAACTCTAGCCCTAACCCGAGATGTAACCCTAACCCTAACCTTAACTCTAACCATATAACTACCCTAACCCTAACTGTAACCCTAGCCCTGGCCCTTGACCTAACCCTAAACCTAAACCTAGCCATACCCTTAGCCCTAACCCTAACCCTAAACCAAAACGTAAACCTAACCCTAACTTTAAATCTATCCCTAACCCGAACCCTAAACCTACCCTCTAGCCCTAATACTTACCCTAACCCTAGCACTAACCCAGGCGCTAACCCTAAACCTAACCCTAAGCTTAAACCTACCCTAACCTTAACCTTAGTCCTAGCCCTAAAATTAACCCTAACCCTAAACCTAAACCTAGCCCTAAGCTTAGCCCTAATGCAACCCTAAACTTAAACCTAAACCTAACCCTAACTCTAGTCCTAACCCTACACAGAGCCCAACTCCTAGCCATAACCCTAATGTTAACCCTAACTTTAAAACTAATCCAAACACTAACCCTAACCCTAGTCCAAATCCAAACGTATTCCTAACACTAACACAAACAGTAACCCTAACACTAGCCCTAGCCCTAAACCTAAACCTAGAACTAGCCCTAACCTTAACACTACCCTTAAAATTAACCCTACCCCTACCCCTAACCCTAGTCCTAAACCTAACCGTAGTCCTAACCCTAACCCTAGCTGTAACCCTAGCTCTAACCCTAACCCTAACCCTAAGCATAAACCTAACCTTAAACCTAACCCTAACCCTAGTCCTAACCCTAGCCCTAACCCTGACACTAACTCTTGCCCTAACCCTACCCATAGCCCTACCGCTAACCCTAAACCTACCCCTAGCCCTAACCATAAACCTAACCCTATCACTAGCTCTAGCCCTAACCCTAGCTTTAACCCTAACCCTAACCCGACTTTAAACCTAACCCTAAACCTAGTCATAATCTTTATCCTAGTCCTAACCCTAATCCTATCCCTAAACCTATCCCTAGCTGCAGCCATAACCCTACCCTAAACCTAACCCTAAACCTAGCTCTGGCCCTAACACTAACCCTGCCCTAGACCTAAACCTAACCCTAAGCCTAACACTAAACATAAACCTAACCTTAACCTCAACCCTAGCGCTAATGCTAACAAAACCTTAACACCTAGCCTGAACCATAACCATAACCGAAACCTTAAACCTAACCCTGAACCTAACCATAACCATAGTCCTAACCCTAAACCTACTCCTAAACCTAACCATAACCATAACCCTAACTCTAATCGTAACCCTAAACCTCACCCCAACCCTAGCTCTATCCCTAAACCTAGTCCTACCCCTAACCCTAGACCTAACCCAACCTAACCCTAAACCTAACAATCAACCTACCCTAAAACTAACCCTAACCCTAGTATTAACCCTAAACTTAAACCTAAACCTAACCCTAACCCTAGTCCTAACCCTAGCCCTAATTGTAACCCTAACTCTAACCGTACCCTAACCATTGCCCTAGCCCTAGCCCTAACACTATCCCTAAACTTAACACTAGCCCAAACCCTAGCTCTAACCCTAAACCTAAACCTAACCTTAAACTTAACCATAACTTTAATTCTAAACCTATTTCTAACCCTAACAGTAGTTCTAGCGCTAACCCTAACCTATCCCTAACCCGAGCCCTAACCCTGAATTTAACCCTTACTTTAAACTTAACATTAACTACAAACCTAACCCTCATAGTAACCCCAACAATAGCCCTAAAACTAGCCCTAACCATAACCCTAAACTTAAAGCTAACTCTAACCCTAAACTTAAACCTAGCACTAACCCTAACCCAAACCCTAACGCTAACCCTAGCCCTAGCCCTGACCCTAACCCTAGTCCTAAACCTAGACCTAACCCTAAACATAACCCTAACCTTAAACCTGACTGTAACCCTGACCCTAACTCTAGTCCTAACCCTAACCCTAGTCTTAACCTTAGCCCGAGTCCTTACCATAGCCCTAACCCTGACACTAACTCTAGCGCTATCCCTAGTCCCAGCCCAACCACTAACCATAAACCTAGTCATAACCCTAGCCCTAACCCTAGCCCTAGCTCTACCCCTAACCTGAACTTTAACCCTAACCATAAACTTAAACCTAACCCTAACCCTAACTGTAAGCCTAGTCCTAATCCTTACCCTAGTCATAACCCTAACACTATCCCTAACCCTAACCCTAACTTCAGCCCTAACCCTACACTAAACCTAAACCTAACCCTAGCCCTAGCCCAATACCTATACCTAACCCTAACACTAACCTTAAACCTAAACCTAATCTTAACCCTAGGCCTAACCCTAACCCTAACCCTGACCCTAGAGTAAACCTAACCCAACCCTAACACTAACCCTAGTCTTAACCCTAACCTTAATCCTATCCCTAACCCTAAACTGAGCTCTAGGCCTTAATCTAACACTAACCCTAAATTTAGCCCAAAACCTATCACTAACCCTAACCCTAACCATAACCTTAAACCTACCCTAAACCTAACCTTAACCCTAGTCCTAACCTTAACCCTCACCCTAATGCTAAACCTAGCCATACCCCTACCCCTAACCATATACCTAACCCAAACATTAGCTCTAAACCTACCTGTAACCCTAAACTTAACCCTCAATTTAAACCTAACTCTAACCCTAACCATAACCTTAAAACTACCCTAACCCTAACTCAACCATCATCCTAACCCTAACTGTAACCCTAAAAATAAATCTAGCACTAGCCCTTCCTCAAGCCCTAACACTAAAACTCACCCTAAACCTAGCCCTAACCCCAGCCCTAAACCTAACCTCAACCTAACCCTAACCCTAAACCTAACCCTAGACCTAACCGTAGCCCTCGTCAGAATCTTATCACTAAACATAACCTGAACCCTAGCCCTATCCTTAGCTCTAGCCCTAACCATAACTCTAACCCTAGCCTTAACCCTAACACTACACATAACCTTAAACCTAACCCTAACCTTAAATCTATACATAACATTAACCCTAAACATAACCCTAACCATAATCCTAAACGTAACCCTAGCCCTAACCCTAACCCTAGTCCTAAAACGAGACTTAACCCTACCTTAACCCTAACCTTAAACTTACCCTAGTCCAAACCTTAACCCTAGTCCTAACACTAACATTAACCCTAACTCTAAATTTAACCCTAGCCCTAGCCCTAAACCTAAATCTAACCCTAACCCTAGCACTAAACATAACCTGCCATAACCGTAATCCTAATCCTAACGTACTATAACCCAAACTCTAACCCTACCCATAACCCTAACACTAGCCCTAGCCTTTACCCAAACCCTGAACCTACCCTAACCTTAAACCTAACCCTAACCATAACACTAACCCTACTCCTAAACCTAACCTTAGCCATAACTCTAACCCTCACTCTAACCCTATTCCTAACCCTAACCCTAACCCTAAACCTAGCCCTAGGTCCAGTCCTAACAGTAGCCCTAACCCTAACGCTAAACTTAAACTTAACCCTAACACTAACCTTAACCCTAGTCCTAACCCAAACCCTAGTCCTAAGTCTAACCCTAGCCCTAATCCTAGCCCTAACCCTAAACCTAATCTTTAAAAAAGCCCCAGCTCTAACCCTAACCCTTACACTAAACCTAGCCCTAAACCTAACCCGAACCCTAGTCCTAACCCTAAACCTAGTCCTACCCGAACCCTAAACCTAACCTTGTACCCGGCCCTAGCTGTAAAGCTACCCCTAACCCTAGTTCTAGCTCTAGCCCTAACACTAACCCTAAACCTAACCCCAGGTATAGCCCTAAAACTAGCCCTAGCCCTAACCCTAACCCTAACCTTAAAAATAGCCCTAGCTCTAACCCTAACCCTTACACTAAACCTAGCCCTAAACCTAACCCTAACTCTAACCCTAGTCCTAAACCTAACCCTAAAAATAACTCAGAACCTAGCCCTAGGTGTAAATCTACCCCTAACCCTAGTCCTAGCCCTAACCATAACCATAACCATAACCATAACCAAAACCTTAAACCTAGCCCAAAACTAACCCTAACCATAGTCCTAACCCTAAACCTAGTCCTAAAGCTAACCATAAGTCTAATTGTAGCCCTAAACCTACCCTAAACCTCACCCTATCCTTAGCTCTAGGTCTAAACCTAAACCTCCCTCTAATGCTAGACCTAACCCTAAACCTAACCCTAACCTTAAACCTACCCTAACCCTAAACCTAACCTTAGTCCTAACCCTAACACTAAACCTAACCCTAACCCTAACCCTAGCCCTAGACCTCACCATAAAACTAACCGTAACTGTAGCCCTAACCCTAGCCTTAACCCTAACACTAAACCTAACCTTAAACTTAACCCTGACCCTGACCCTAACCGTACTCCTAACGCTATCCTTAGTCCTAACTGTAACCCTAATGCTAACCCTAACTGTCACTTTAGCTATAGCCCTAGCCCTAACCCTAACTCTAACCCTAACCCTAATCTTAGCCCTACCCTATTGCTAACCCTTCCCATATCCCTAGCCCTAGGTTAAACCGAACGCTAACCCTACCCTAACCCAAACACTAACCCTAGTCCTAACCCAAACCATAAACCTAACCCTAGCCCTATCCCTTACCCTAACCCTAAATCGAACCCTAAACTTAAACCTAAACCTAACCCCAAACCTAGTCCTAACCCTAACCCTAGCCCTAACCTTAGGCATAATTCTACCATCAACCTAACCCTATTCTTAACCCTAACACTAACCCTAGACCTAGCCCTAGCTCTGACCCTAGCAGTAACCCTAACCCTAACCCTAAATCTACTCCTAACAGTAGTTGTAACCCTAATGCTAAACTTAAACTTAACCCTAGCCCTAACATTAACCTTAGATCTAATGCTAACCCTAGTCCTAAGTCTAATTCTAGACCTAACCCTAGCCCTAACCCTAACCTTAAAAATAGCCCTAGCTCTAACCCTAACTGTTAAACGAAACCTAGCATTAAACCTAAACAAAAACCTACTCATAAGCCTAACCCTAGTCCTAACCCTAACCCTAAACCTAACCCTGAACCTAGCCCTAGCCGTAAACCTACCCCTAACCCTAGCCTTAGCCTAAACCATAACCATAACTGAAACCTTAAAACGAAAACAAAACCTAACACTAACCACAGTCCTAACCCTAAACCTAATCTTAAACCTAAACCTAACCCTAACCGTAGTTCTAATCGTAGCCCTAAACGTATCCTAAACCTCACCCTAATCCTAGCTCTAGCCTAAACTTAAACCTACCCCTAACCCTAAAGCTAAGCCTAACCTTAAACCTACCCTAACTCTAACCCTAATGCTAGTCCTAACCCTAACATTAAATCTAACCTTAACCCTAACCCTAACCCTAGACCGAGCCCTAGACCTAACCCTAAACTTAACCCTAACCATAGCCCTAATGCTAGTCCTACCTCTAGCACTAAATTTAATCCTAACCCTAAACCTAGCCCTAGCCCTAGACCTAACTGAAAATCTAACTGTAAACATAGCCCTAACCCTAGCACTAACCCTCACCCTAACTCTAACCCAAACCCTAACCCTAGTCCTAACCCTAAACCCTAACCAAACCCTAAACCTAGCCATAGCCCTAACACTACCCCCAAACCTAATGCTAGCTCTATCACTCACCCTACCCCTAGCCCTAACCCTAATCATAAACCTAACCTTAAACCTAATGCTAACCTTAACCTATCCTTAACCCTAACCATAAACCTAGCTCTACCACTAAATCTAACCCTACCCCTAGCCCTGAAGCTAGCGCTAACCCTAACCCTGAGTCTAACCTTAAACCTACCCTAACCCTAACTTTAACCCTAGTCCTAAACCTAACCTTAACCCTAACCCCAAAACCTAGCCCTAGTCCTAGCCCTAAACCTAAACCTAACCCTAACCCTAACGCTAAACCTAATCCAAAACCTAGACCTAACCCTAAACCTCATTCTAACTTTACACCTAAACCTAAACCTAACCCTAACTCTAGTCCTAACCATAAACGTAGCCCTAAACATAGCCCTAAACCTAATCGTAATCCTAAGCTTAAATATAACCTTAACCCTAACCTTAACTCTAGCACTAGCTCTAGCGGTAGCCCTAATCATAACCCTAAACCTAGCCCTAGCTTTAGCCCTAACACTAGCCCTAACCCTAACACTAACATTATACTGAACTCTAACCCTAACCCTATCCTAGTGCTAAACCTAACCATAGTCCTAACCCTAAACCTAGCCCTAACCCTCACCCTAACCTTAAACCTAACACTAACCCTACCCTTAGTCCTATCCCTGAACTTAACCCTAACTCAAACCCTAACCCTAGTCCTAACCTTAACCCTAGCTCTACCCCTACCCCTACTCCTAACTTTAAACCTAACATTAACCCTAACCCTAAACATAGTCCTAAACCTAACCCTAGCACTAACCCTAGCCCTAACCTAACCCTCACCCTAACATTCCACCTAATCTTAACCCTAACCCTAGTCCTAACCCTAGACCGAAGTCCTTAATGTAACCCTAATGCTTACCCTAACTGTAGCCCTAAACAAAGCCCTAACCCTAAGGCTAACCCTAAACCTAGCCCTAGCCCTAAATGAAAACCTAACCCTATACCTACCTTTAGCCCTAACCCACGCTTTAACCCTAACCCTAACCCTAATATTAAACTTAACCCTAACACTAACCCTAAACGTAGTCCGAATCCTTACACTTGTCCTAACCCTAACCTTATCCCTAACACTAACCCTAACGGCAGCCCTAACCCTACCCTAAACCTAATCCTAATCCTAGCTCTAGCTTTAACCCTAAACCTAACCATAGCCCTAGCCCTAAACCTATCCCTAAGACTAACACTAAACTTAAACCTAACCCTAACCTTAACCTAGCCCTAATCCTAACCCGAACACTAGCCCTAGACCAAACCCTAACTCTAATCCTAACCCTAAACTTAGCCCTACCCCTATTCCTAACCCTTCCCATAACAGTAGCCCTAGATTAACCCAAACCCTAACCCTACCCAAACCCTAGAGCAAACGCTAGTCCCAAACCCTAACCCAAACCATATTTAAATCTACCGTAACCCTAACCCAACCCGCATCCTAACCCTAACCCTAACTCTAACCATAACACTAAACCTAGCGCTAGCCCTACCCTGAGACCTAACCCTAAACCTCACCCTAAACCTACCCTCAAACCTAATCCTAACCCTAAACCTAACCCTAGTACTAACTGTAGCACTCATCAGCATCCTATCCCTAACCGTAACCATAACTCTAGCCTTAACCCTAGCTCTAGCCCAAACCATAACCCTAACCCTAGCCCTAACCCTAAACCTAACCCTGAACCTAACTCTAACCTTAAACCTAACCTTAACCATAACCCTAACCCTAGTCCTAACCCTAACCCTAGCCCTAAACTTAGCCATAACTCTAACCCTCACCCTAAAGCAATTCCTAAACCTAACCCTAACCCTAACCCTCACCCTAACCCTAGCTCTAGCCCTAAACCTAAACCTACCCCTAAGCCTAGACCTAACCCTAACCCTAACCTTAAACCTACCCTAACCCTAATGCTATTCCTAACCCTAACACTAAACGTAACCCTAACCCTAACCATAGCCATAGACCTAACCCTAAACCTAACCCTAACCGTAGCCCTACCACTAGCCCTAACCCTAACCCAAACCCGAACCCTAACCCTAGTCCTAAACCGAACCCTAGCTCTAACCCTAGCCCTAACCCCTGCCAAAACCCTAATCATTGCCCTGACCCTACCCTAAACCTCATCCTAACCCTAACCCAAGTCCTAACCCTAACCCTTAACCAAACCCTAAACCTAACCATAGCCCTAACACTACCCCTAAACCTAACATGAGCTCTATCACTAACCCTACCCCTAGCCCTCACCTTAACCCTAGCCCTAACCCTATCCCTAACCCTAACCCTAAACCTAGCTCTAGCCCTAAATCTAACGCTAGCCCTAGCCCTAAACACAGCGGTAACTCTAACACTAATCCTAACCTTGAACCTACCCTAACCCTAACTTTAACCCTAGCCTAACCCTAACCTTAACCCTAACCCTAAACTTACCCCTAACCTAGTCATAAACCTAACCTTAAACTGTAACCCTAACCCTAACTGTAACCCTAACCCTGAGTCTAGCCATAATCCTAGCCCTAGCTGTAGACCTAAACGTAAACCTAACCCTATCCCTAGCTCTAGCCCTAACCCACACTTTAACCCTAACCCTAATCCAAAATTAACCCTAACCCTAAACCTAGTCCTAACCCTTATGCTTTTCCTTACCACAGCCCTATCCCTAACACTAACCCTAACTTCAGCCCTAATCCTACCCTAAACCTAATCCTAAACCTAGCTATAGCCCTAACCTTAACCATAGCCCTAGCCCTAAACCTATGCCTAAGATGAACACTAACCTTAAACCTCACCCTAACCTTAACCCTAGCCCTAATCCTAACCCTAAGACTAGCCATAGCCCTAGCCGTAACCCTAACTCTAATCTTAATCCTAAACTTAGCCCCACCCCTATCCCTACCTCTTCCCATAACCTTAGACCTAGAATAAATCAAACCCTAACTCTACCCTAGCCCTAACCCTAACCTTAGCGCAAATGCTAGTCCTAATCCTAATCCTAACCATAACACTAAATCTACCCTAACCTTAAACCAACCCTCGTCCTAACCCTAACCCTAACACTAAAACTGGCACTACGCCTACCCCAAGCCCTACCCTAAACATTACCCTAAAACAAGCCCTAGCCCTAACCCTAATCCTAACCTCAAGCCTAATCCTAAACCTAGACCTAACCCTAGTACTAACCATGGCTCTCGCCAGAATCCTATCCCTAACCCTAGCCCTAGCCCTAACCCTAAACCTAACCTTAAACCTAACCCTAACCTTAAATCTAACCCTAACCCTTACTCTAAACATAACCCTAACCATAAACCTGAACGTAACCCTAGCCTAACTCTAACCCTAGTGCTAAACCTAGACCTAACTCTACCCTAACCCTAACCTTAAACCTACCCTAATCCTAACCTTAACCCTAGTCCTAGCCCTAACATTAACACTAACCCTAAACCTGACCCTAGCCTTAGCCCTAGGCCTAAACCTAAATCTAACCCTAACCCTAGCCCTAACCCTAACACTAACAGTAACCGTAGCCCTACCCTAACCTACTGTATCCCAAACCCTAACACTAGTCCTAACCCTAACCATAACCCTAACACTAGCCCTAGCCCTTATCCCAACCCTGAACCTAAACCTAACCTTAAACCTAACCCTAACTGTAACCCTAACCCTAGTCCTAAACCTAACCCTAGCCCTAAACTTAGCCATAATTCTAACCCTCACCCTAACCCTATTCCTAACCCTAACCCTAACTCTAACACTAACCCTAGCCCTTGCTCTAGCCCTAACACTAACCCTAAACCTAACACTAGGTCTAGCCCTAACATTAGCCCTAACCCTAACGCTAAACTTGAATTTAGCCTAACCCTCCCTTAACCCTAGTTCTAACTGTAACCCTAGTCCTAACTCTAACCCCAGCCCTAAACATAGCCCTGACCTGAACCCTAACCCTAACCCTAAAAATAGACCTAGATGTAGCCCTAACCCTTACACTAAACCTAGGCCTAAACCTAACACTACCCCTAGTCCTAAACCTAACCCTAGTCCTAACCCTAAACCTAACCCTACCCCTAGCTCTAGCCTTTCCACTAGCTTTAACCCTAACACTAACACTAACCTTAAACCTACAGCTAAACCTAACCCTAACCCTAGTCCTAATCCTTACCCTAGTCCTAACCCTTACCCTAGTCCTAACCCTTACCCTAACCCTAACTGCAGCACTAACCCTAACCTAAACCTAATCCTAAACCTAGCTCTAGGCCTTACCCTAACCCTAACCGTAGCCCTATCGTAACCCTATCCCTAGCCCTAACCTGAAATCTTCCCCTATCATTAACCCTAGCCCTCACCCTAATCCAAACCCTATCCCTAGCCCTATCCTTAACTCTAACTTTATTCCTAACACTGAACCCAGCCCTAGTACTAGCCCTAACCCTTACCCTAACACTAGCACTATCTTAAACCTAACCCAAACACTACCCCTAACCTTAATCCTAACCCTAAACCTAGCTCTATGCCTAGCCCTAGCCATAACCCTAGCCATAACACTAACCCGAACCCTAAACCTAACCCTAACCTTAAACCTAACCCTAACCCTAAACCTAGTCCTAACCCAAGCCCTAGCCCTAGCCCTAATGCTAACTCTAATCCTAACCCTAAATTTAGCCCTGGCCCTATCACTAACCCTTACCCTAACCCTAGTCCTAGCCTAAACCTAACCCAAAACCTAACCCTAACCTTACCTAATCATAAACCTAACCCTAGTCTTAACAATAGCCCTACTCATAACCCTAACTCAAACCATAACCCTAACCTTAGCTCTAGCCCTAACCCTATCTCTAACTGTAACCCTAAACCTAACCCTAGTCCTAACCCAAACATAAACCTAACCTTAAACCTAACCCTAACTTTAATCAAACCCTATCCCTAACCCTAACGGTAGCTCGTGCCCTAAACTTAACCCTAACCCTAGCCCTAACCTTAACTTTAACACTAACCTTACACCTAACACTAACTCCAACCCTAACTCTACTCCTAACCCGAGCCCTAGCCCTAACCCTAGCCCTAGCCCTAACCCTAACCCTAACATTAAACCTAAACCTAAACCTAATGCTAAACTTAGCCCTAACGCTAACCCTAACCCTAACACTAAACCTATCCTTAAACCTAACCTAACCTTAAATCTAACCCCAACCATAACCCTAAAGCTAGCTCTAACCCTATCCCTAACACTAACCCTAAACCTAAACCTAGCTCTAGCCATAACCCAAACACTAACCCTAACCCTAGCCCTAACCCTAGTCCTAAAACTAACCCTAACCCTAACCTTAACCTTAACCCTAAACCTGTCCCTAACCCTACTTCTACCCTTTGCCCTAGCCCTAAATGTAACCCTAACCCTTCCCCTAACCATATCCCAAAACTTAACTCTAACCTTAAACTTAATCCTGACCCTAAACCTAACCCTAGTCCTAACACTATCGCTAGCCCTAACCCAAGCCGTAACCCTAACCCTAACTTTAACCTTAAACCTAACCCTAACCTTAAACCTAATCCTAACCCTAGTCCTAAACCTAAAGCTAACCCTAATCATAACCATAACACTAGCTGTAGCCCCAACCCTAAATCTAACCTTAACCTAGCCTTAACCCTAGACCTAACCCTAAGCCTAAAATTCAACCTAACCCTATCCATACCCTAACCCTAGTCCTAATCCTAATCCTAGTCCTAGCCCTAATGGTAAACCTTACTCTAACACTAACACTAACCATAGTCCTAACCATAAACCTAGTCCTAACCCTAACCCAAAACCAAGCTATAACTGTTATCATAACCCTAACTCTACCCCTAACCCTAGCCCTATCCCTAACCCTAATGCTAAACCTAAACTTACACCTAACCCTAATCTTACATCTAACCCAAAAACTAACCCTAAACCTAACTGTACCCCTAAACCTGACCCTCACCCTAACCCTAATCCTAGCCCTAACCCTAGCACTAACCCTAACCTTAAACCTAACCCTAACCATAACCCTAATTCTAGACCTAATCCTAGCCCTAACCCTAACCCTAGCCCTAATTCTAACCCTAACCCTAAACCTAACCCTAGTCCTAACCCTAGCCATAGCCATAGCAGTAACCCTAACGCTAACACTAACTCTAACATTAAACCTAACCCTAACCCTAACCCTAAACCTATCAAGAAATCAAAGACATTTTTCTATACCAACAATGAAAAAGGAGAAATCAAGAAAAATATCTCATTTGATATAGCAAAAAGAATAATAAAATACCTAGGAATAAACCTAACCAAGGAGGAAAAAACCTGTATGCAGAACGCTACACAACACTGAAAAAAGAAATCAAGGAAGACACAAACAAATGATAATATATTCCATTGTCATGGATCAGAAGAATTCATATCATCAAAATGTCCATGCTCCCCAAAGCAATGTACAGACTCAATGCAATACATATTAAAGTACCAATTGCATATTTCAGAGACATATAACAAGCACTGCAAGAATTTACATGGAACCATAAACGACCCTAAATAGCTGCTGCAATTTTGAGAAAGAAGAGCAAAGTAGGTGGGATCACAATACCTGATACCAAACAGTATTATAAGGCCACTGTAATCAAAACAGCCTGGTGCTGGCATCAAAACAGGCACATGGACCTGTGGAATAAAACAGAGAGCCCAGAAATAAACCCAAGTCCCTATGATCAATTAATAGTTGACAAAGTGGGCAGCAACATCAAATGGAGTAAAAATAGCCTCTTCAACAAATGGTGGTGGGAGAAGTGGACAGTTACATGCAAAAGATTGAAACTCCAGCACTAACTTACACCATACACAAAAATAAATTCAAACTGGATAAAAGATTTGAATATAAGCTTTGACACTATTAAAGTCCTAGAGGAGAACATAGGCAGGAAAATCTCAGATATTTCATGCAGCAACGTTTTTACTGATATGTCCCCTAGAGCAAGGGACATAAAGGAAAGAATAAACAAATGGGGTCTCGTCAAAATAAAAAGCTTCTGCACAGCTAAAAAAAAAAAACAGCATTAAAATAAAAGGAGAACCAACTGTATGGGAAAACATGTTTGTTAATGATACCTCAGACAAATGTTTAACCTTCAAAATATATAAAGAACTTACAGGACTCCACTGTAAAAAGGCAAGCAACCCAATTAAAAAATCGGCAAAGGACTTGAACACACACTTCTGCAAAGAAGACATACAGAGGATCCAGAGACACATGAAAAGATGCTTAGTATTGCTAGCTATCAGAGATATGCAAATTAAACCCACAATGAGATACCAGTTCACACTGGTCAGAATGGCCATCATAAACAAAGCAACAAACAACAAGTGTTGGAGAAGTTTTGGAGAAAAGGGGACCCTAGTGCACTGTTGGTGGGATTGCAGACTGGTACAATCACTATAGAAAACAGTATGGAATTTTCTAAGAAAACTAAAAATGGAACTGCCTTTTGACCCAGCAATTCCACTGCTAGGATTATATCCCAAGAACCCTGAAACTCCAATCCAAAAGAACCTATGCACCCCAGTGTTCACAGCAGCACAATTTACAATAGCCAAGTGTTGGAAGCAACCTAGATGCCCATCAGTAAATGAATGGATCAAAAAACTATGGTACATATACACAATGGAATTCTATGCAGCAGAAAGAAAGGAGCTCTTACTCTTTTCGACAGCATGCATGGAAGTGGGAAACATTATGCTAAGTGAAATAAGCCGGACAGTGAAAGACAAATACCCTATGATCTCACCTTTAACAGGAACCTAAACAACAAAACAAGCAAACAAGCAAAATATAACCAAAGACACTGAGATAGAGAACAGGCTGACAGTGACAAGAGGGGAGAGGGGAAGGAATTTCAGGGGGAAAAAAGAAGGGTTTACAGGAACAAGTATGAAGTACACATGGAGAAAACTGGGGCAGGTTGGAAATGGGAGGGAGGCGGGGAGGATGGAGGGCGGTGGGCTGGGATGACAGTAAAAGATAGAAAACTGCACTTGTACAACAATTAAAATTTTAAAAAATTAAAAGATAAAGTGTGTAAATTGAGTCAAAACACAAAGTACATCAAATATTATATGCAGAGATTCATCTAAATATGCAATGCTATAGGGATCTCTTTCATGTGGCATGGGAATGTAGCCCTGCTCCCACTCAGAAAAGCCAGTGGGAGGTGAGATTTGGCACACAGGAGCCACACCAATGGATAGGTTCTCCCAGAAAAATAAATAAATAAATTGAAAAAGTACAGTACCAAATTTTATTTACAAGGCCGGCATTACTCTGATACCACAACAGCACAAAGACACTGCAAGAAGAGAGAGAGAAAGAGAGAGAGACTTATAGGCCTGTATTGTTGATATAGGTCCAGGTCAAAATTCTCAACAATACACTAGCAAACCAAATTCAACAAAACCTTTTAAATGACTATGTACCTTCATCAACTGTATATTTTACCACTGATGTAGGCAGGAATGGCTCAAAAACCAGGACACAATCAATGTGGCTCATCACATCGAAAAGCAAAAACAAGGGGCATATGATTATTTAAAAGATACAGGAGGAGCTTTTGAAGAACTAAGTACACATTGCTGATAAACAATTTCAAATGAATGCTAGTAGAAGGAAAAATCTCAGCTTGATAAAGGCTATGTATGAGAACTTCACAGCTACCATCATAGTCAGTTGTGAAATAAAGAAAACATTTTTAAGACCAAGAACATGTCAACAATATCTACTCTCATTACTATTATTAAAATAATAATGGAATACTTAGACATAGTAATTAAAAAAAAGGAAAATCAATTGTAAGAGACCATTCTACATGGCGTGGGCCCAGCTCCCAGTGGAAAAAAGCAAGGTCTCATGCAGAGGACCCACACTCATGGATAGGTTCTCCCATGGGGAATCAGGCCTGCAATGTACCTAGACTGCTTTGAGACGTACTTTTGCTAAATCTCCCTCACCCTGAACTGAGACAGCAAGTGCTTACTGTAACTTCCTAAAATCCATGCTAAAAATCCCCACTATGGAGTGTAACCAGTTCAACCACTTTTCCCTTTTCATTTGCAAATATTCTTTTTCTGTGATGTGATTAGCAGCATTGGCTCCTTTGTTTTCTATAAAAGGTAACCACCTAAAGTGAACTTGTGCATAGTAAATGAGGACCATCATGTAATGTGCCCAGAAAAAGAAATAAAGGCCTGTCATGGCTGAAGCTGAGGTATTTTCTCCCCTTGAGAGAAAGGCCATGCTCTCCCTTTTCCTCCACAGGACTTGGTAGTCCATGTGAATGTCTGGTAACCCATCCACAATGTGGCGGACCCCAGGAGCCGGGGTCTGTATCAGTCAATAAAATGCATTTAAATAAAAAAGAAAGAAAACTGTCAGCAATTTGTAGATGACATGACACTCTATAGAAAATTTCTTTTTCTTTTTTCTTCTTTATTGTTGTTTAAGAATCCTTGTCTCTATTTTCCCTCCCAACACTCACCCCAGACCAACGATCCCCACCTTCCACCACTGATCTTACCCGCTGTGGTTTTGTCCATGTGTCTTTTATATACGGTATGTTCCTAAAAACACTTACCCCTCTCCCCCATTATCCCCTCCCAACTCCCCTCTGGTTACTGTCACATTGTTCTTAATTTCAATGTCTCTGGTTATATTTTGTTTGTTGATTTTGTTGATTACTTTCCACTTATAGAGGAGATCATATGGTATTTATCTTCCACCATCTGGTTTATATCACATACCAGTGTGCTCTCCAGTTACATCCATGCTGTTGCAAAAGGTAAGAGCTCCTTATTTCTTTCTGCTGCATAGTATTCCATCATTTAAATGTACCATAGTGTTTTCTTTTATATGTATATACATATATATATATATATATAATTTATTTATGTTTAGATAGAGGGGAAGGGAAGGAGAAAGAGTGGGAGAGAAACATCAATGTGTGGTTGCCTCTCATGTGTCCCCTACTGGGGACCTGGCCTGCAACCCAGGCATGTGCCCTGACTGGGAATTGAACTGATATAGGGAAGTGACCTAAACCCAGTAGGCCTTAGCACAGGGTCCCTCCTCCCCCAGTTCAAAGGGCAAGGCCAGCCCTCCAGCACCAAAAGATAAGGTACTAATGGTCCGGCCTGCGCCAGTCAAAACATAGGGTACTAACTAACCAAATAAAGAAATCTGAATTAACCCCTGCATTCCTCTGCATTCTGCTTCTGTATCTCGCTTCTGCCACATAGCCCAGAAAGGATAGAGTATATAAGCTTTGTAACCCCTTTGTTCGGGGCCCAGAATTTGGAATTGGACTCCTCTGGGACCACGTGTGAATAAAGGATCATGCTCTTGAACCTCCCTCCAGTGTCTGGTCGTTTCAATTTTCTGTAACAGAACCAGCGACCCTTTGCTTCACAGGCCCATGCTCAATCCACTGAGCTACACCAGCCAGGGCGTGTTTTCAATTCATTCATTTACTGATAGGCACTTAATTTGCTTCCAGAACTTGACTTTGTGAATTGTGCTACTGTGAACATTGTGGTGCACAGGTCCTTTTGAATTGGTGTTTCAGGGTTGTTAGGGTATAATCACAGCAATGGATTTGCCAGGTCAAAAGGCAGTTTCACTTTTAGTTTCCTGAGGAAATTTCATACTTTTATGCACAGTGGATGCACTAGTCTCCATTCCCACCAACAGTACACTTGGGTTCCCTTTTCTCCATATCCTCTTCTTTTTTATTAATTACTTTATTGGAGTTCTATTACAGTTGTCTGCACTTTCCTCCCACCAGTACCCCTCAACCCAGCCAAACCCACCTCCCTACCTCGTCCCCACATCCTCTTCAACACTCATCGTTTATTGATTTGTTTATGATGGCCATCGTCACCATTCTGAAGTAGTACCTCATTGTGCTTTTACTTTGCAACTCTCCGATGGCTAGTGATGCTTAGCATCTTTTCATATGTCTCTTGGCTCTCTGTATGTCCTCCTTGGAGAAGTGTCTGTTCAAGCTCTTTGCCCATTTTTAAATTGAGTTTTTTTGTCTTCTTCCAGTGGAGTCATGTAGGTTCTTTATTTTTATTTGTATTTTTTGGAGATCAAACTCTTGTCCGAGGTATTATTGGCAGATATATTTTCCCATATAGTTGATTCTCTTTTTATTTTAATGCTGTTCTCTTTAGCCCTTCAGAAGATATTTATTTTGATGAGATCCCATTTCTTTATACCTTCTTATCTAGGTGACATATCCGTGAAGATATCAATGCAGACAATATCTGAGATTTTCTTGGCTTATGTTTTCATTTAGGAGTATTATTGTGTCAGATCTTATATTTTAGTCTTTTATCCACCTTGAATTTGTTTTTGTTTATGGTGTAATTTGGTAGTCAAGTTTCATTTTTTTTTTGCATGTAGCTTTCCAGGTATCACAATACCATTTGTGGAAGATGCTCTTTTTACTCCATGTTATGCTTCTGCCCCCTTTATCAAATATTGATTGACCATGGAGACTTGATTTTATTTCTGGGCTCTGTCTCTATTTCACTGGTCTATGGGTCTGTACTTATACCCCTACCAGAGTGTTTTGATTACTCTAGCCTTGTAATAGTCTTTGATATCAAGTATTGTGATCTCTCCTACTTTGTTGTTCTTTCTCAAAATTGCTGCAGCTATTCGAGGTCATTCCACATACATTTTTGAAATATTTGTTCTATATCTGTGAAATATATCATTGGTACTTTAATAAGGATTGGATTAAATCCATCAATTGCTTGGCCATGGGAACGCACCCACCTATGCAATAGTATCTCTCCCCCATTATCTCAGTATCACTGGTAAATGAACAAGTATTAATAAGTGTATAAAGAGATGAAGACTAGTATAAGAAAAGAGAGAATTAACCTATAGTATAAATTCTAGTGTCTTATTATGTACTAAATTGCTGGATAAGAAAATAATGTTGAAAAGCTATGCAGGAAAGAAAATATCACTAATCATCGAGAAGACCACAGTCAATTTTGTCTTGGTAGCCTTCAGTATTTAGCACTGTTTTTCTTTTTTTTTTTTATTCACCTCTAGAAGTGTCAGATGTTGACCCTGTCTGACCATAGGCAGCCTCCTCTTAGATTTCCAGGTGTTTGCTGTCTATAGTTGTCTTTTTCAGTTTTTAATTAGTCACTTTACACTCAGCAGTCAGGCTTAACCCCCATAGGGTGGGGCAGAATTCCTCCTGGGGTTGTGGCTATTGTTTCCCCTCAGGCTGCTGCTGCTTGGAGGAGAGTAGTATGCCAGAGGAGGTTGGCTGCTGCAGTATGGAAGTTGATTAAGCACAAGAATCCGTGTGGCCAGTCTCTCAGTAATGCATATACTATTCTATTTCTTCTCCTGTATCTCTTGAATATTCATATGATTATTTTTGATGTATTGAATCATATCAACTTTTTCCTGAATGTTGAGCCTTTCTTGCATCATTGGTATAATTCATACTTGATCAGGATGTACAATCATTGTAATATATCATCAATTTGTTCTGGTGTATTTATTGAGAAGTTCAGCATGTACATTTATCAAGAATACAGGCCTGTAAGTCTCTTTGTTTTGCAGTCTCTTGCATTAGTTAGGGTATCACAGTAATGCTGGCTTCATAAAACAAATTTGTAAGTGAACTTCATCAATTTATGGAATAGATATGTACTAATCATGTTTTAATATTTGTTAGAATTCTTCTGTAAATCTCTCTGGGCCTGGGCTTTTCTTTTAAATGTTTGAATTACTAATTCAAATATATTGCTAGTAATTTGTTTAGATAATGTGATTTGTCATGGTTTAGCCTTCAAAGTGAGTATGATTTAAAAATTTCTTAATTTACTAAATGGTCAAATTAATTGTATATAATTGTTGAAGGTATTCTTTAAAAATTATTTGTGTTTTTTAGCATTGATTGTTGTTTCTCTTTTTTCTGATTGTATTTATTTTTGTTTTCTCTCTTTACTGCTTCATTGGTCTAATTAGAGGCTTTTCAAAGTTCTTTACTTCTTCAAAGAAAGAGCCATTAGTTTTATTATCCTTTGCATTTTTCTCTACTTTGTTTATTATGGCACTGATCTTTGTTTTCTTTTTATTTCAACTTACTTTTTGGTTAGTTACTCATTTTTCAAATGTATTTAGAAACCCCAAAGATGTTATTAAATTTTTTTGCTATTTAGTTAGAAATGTATTGTTATAGGCTCCTCTTATAAGAGCTTCTTGTAAATGCAGGTTCTTTAAGACCATATTTAATTTTGATTTGTCCGAGTGTAGTTGTGTGATTTCTGTTTCTTTTAATTTTTTTAAAGATTTTATTTATTTATTTATTTATTTATTTATTTATTTATTTATATTAGACAAGGAGAAGGGAGAGAGATATTGACAGAGTGGAACATCAATGTGTGTTGACCATCACACACTCCCTGCTGGGGATGTTGTTTGCAGCCAAGGCATGTGCCTGATGGGAATCAAACCAGTAGCCCTTTCATTTGTAGGCCAACTCTCAGTTTACTGAGGCCAACCAGCTAGGGCTTTTTAAAAACAATTTTTATTTGTTGAGTGTTCGGTAGTATGTTGATTAATTTCCAAATGTACTGTTTGTTTTTGTTTTCTTTCCTATATTTGATTTCTAGTTTCTTACCATTGTGGTCAGAAAATATGGTTAATATAGCCCTGGCTGGTGTGGCTCAATTTACTGATCACTGGCCTGTGAATGAAAGGTCACCAGTTTGATCCCCTTTCAGGATACATGAATGGGTTGCAGGCCAGGTCCCCAGCTGGGGGCACATGAGTAGCAACTACACAGTGATGTTTCTCTCCTTCTCTTTTTCCTTCCCTTGCAGTCTCTCTAAAAACAGATGAATAAAATCTTTTTTAAAAAAGAAAATCAAGATATAGTTAATATAACTTTAAATGTTTAAATTTATTGAGGGCGGTTTTTCTCCCAGTACAAGATTTATGTTAGAAAGTTTTTCATGTAAAATAGAAAAATATGTGTACCCTACAGTTTTAACTGCAGTGGTCTATAAATATCTATCAAGGAAGCCTGTTTTGCAGTTAGTTTAAAATTAATTTTCAATTGTCTAAAACACAGTATTTTTATATTTTTTACATTACTTTATTGTTTTTCATTTACAATTATCTGCATTTTCTCCCCACCACTCCACCCCACCCTATTCAAACCCACCTCCCTCCCTTGCTTCCACCCTGCCCCTTGGTCTTGTCTATGTGTCCTTTATAGCAGTTCCTGAAAACCCTTCTCCCCACTGTCACTTCCCCCTCCCCTGTGGCTATTGTTAGATTGTTTTTAACTTCAATGTATCTGGTAGTGCCCATCAGAAAATGAGTGGATCAAGAAACTATGGTACATATACACAATGGAATTCTATGCAGCAGAGAGAGAGAAGGAGCTCATAACCTTTGCAACAGCATTAATGGAACTGAAGAGCATTATGCCATGCAAAATAAGTCAGGTGGTGAGGGACAAATACCATGTGATCTCACCTTTAACTGGAACACAGTCAACAATATAAAACATGGTGTTTTAAAATAAGATTATTCTTTTTTATTCATCTCATATCACATTTAATTATCAAAATTCACCTTTGAAATAAATGCTTTTTTACTGCAGTGTTACAGATGAGAAACTTAAAGACCTTTTAGACACTGTAAATTCATAAACCATTAATAGCATGTCTAATTTTTCATCCAGTAACTGTTTCCCCAATCATCCATATTACATAATAATACAGTGGGCAGGTTTAAATAGATTAGCAAAATGGATGGAAAAGAATATCATGTGGCACTAGCAAGGGGCTTGTGGCAGTATTTTTGGAACTGACTCTATGGATTTGAAATTGACAGGGTCTAGCCACAGGTCATCTATATGGAACAGGATAAAGATGATACAGTTGATCGTGCAAAGGCATTAGAAAAAGGCCAGCAGTTAAAGTGGAAAACAATGACAAAGTGGCAAATAGTTTAGAAAGGGGTTGGACCAAATCCAGGGTACTTCCAGGCCCTTCTCCCCCAAAGTGCCATTCTCTCCCCCCAAGGACATGTACTATAAAAATGGGGGGGGGGGGCTTTCTCTGGATTCTAAGATCACTAACCTTTAGCTATTGTCTTGTGATCCTTCACTCAAGTCCACATTTGAAAAATGCCTCCAGATACAAAGAATGCTAAGAAAATACCACATGTGACATATGTGGAGAATACATCAAGTGATGTGCTATTCAATGACCTGATCCTTTCACCAGAAATGAAGATCAATTGTTGTGTCTGCTCTTTTTATTGAGTTGTGTTAAGTCTTTCAGGGTAGTCTTTATTGAATGAGGTACATAAGTTACAGAGTTGAATGTGTGAACTACATCCAAAATGATACCACATATTTGAGTGGGTCTGGGGATTTTCAGCTACCCCCAGAAAACTTTAAACAGGCCCCACCAAAACCAAATATCTGGACTAGAAAAATGGCATTGGAAACTCCTTGGCAGTTTGCTTTCCAGGTGTTTCTCCAACTTTGGAAGGCCACAAAAAGGGAAGATGGAGGCAGAAGGTCCTTTATGAGTGAGTGAAAATTATAAAGATCAACAAGCACAGCAGCTCCAGCAATATATTCTGCAAAACCAAGTACCAGGTAAACACCAACCATAGCTGATTTAATATAGCCATCCAAACTCATATAAAATATATTTTGTAACAACTTTCACAGAAGCAAATTGAGGTTCAGAAACACATGGGTTTAGTCCCAAGACACATCCTAGAAATGGGCAGTGTCACTATGTGACATGGAGTTGGCCAGTTCTCACTTAGTGAAATACTGATCCAGATTATTTGGGTGCTGTTGAATGTCACAAAGGAAAAAGGTAGGTAGTCATGTAAATGAAAGCCCTACATGTGAAGTTAGTACCATGGACACTCTGGGCACTTCAGCATTATTCCTTTGGAGAGACCTCATTGTGCAAGCATCATCCACTGAAAAACTGATGTCATCCTCACAGTAAATGATATAAAAAGGGACATAACACAACCACATTACATTTAACAAGCAGAAGCATAAACTTCCGGAGGTCACTCTGGAACACTCAGCACTTCAGAAATGTTTTGCAGGCACAGCTGTGCACAAGATGAAAAATCTCTTATCTATAAATGTATAGTTTGAGTTTAATGGTGAAGAAAATTATTCAATTATTGTTTTCAAGGCATTTTGTTAGCTGAGGAATAACTGACGCACCTTTATGGGTAGTTTGTATCAAGAGCATTGTCTCAGTGAATCTGAATCCCACAACCTGATTATAGAAATAGGAATGGGAAACAACTGCACTTGAATAAAAGCTTTAAAATAAATAAAATTAAATTAAAATGAATACATAGAGAGTGCAATAGAAGAGAAAGGCTCAGAGATTATTAAAAAGAAAAGAGAGGCCTCAAGATTTCAAATTGCCCCTCAAAGGCTTACAGGCCAGAACTACAAACCCCGTAAAATCTGGATGAACCACATTTTGTTTAAGCTCTGAACCTTCATCTACCTATGAAAAGGAGGAAATATCTGCAGAATGCCTTTCCTTCCCAATCTGGAGATAGTGTGCAGGAACGACACACACAATGAGAACCTTCTTGAGCTCAGTGAAGATACTGATTGCTTTTGATTTAATTTAAATTGAATTCAGATGCTCCTATTATGGAGATTCTAAATTTCTTATTTTTAATTTTTATTTATTTTTTAAAACATTTTTGATTTTTATTATTGTTCAAGTACAGTTTTCTGCCTTTCCCCACACCCCACCCAGCACTTCAGCCTTCCCCACTTCCCTCCCCAGTTTTCATCCCCTCCTTGTTATTGTCCATGTGTCCTTTATACTTGTTCCTGTAAACCCTTCACCCTTTTCCCTCATTATCCCCTCCCTTCTCTCCTCTGGTTCCTGTCAGCTTGTACCAATTTCAGTGTGTGTGGTTATATTTTGTTTGCTTGTTCATTTTGTTGTTTAGCTTCCATTTATAGGTGAGATTGTTGCGGCCAACAGAAAGAATGTCAGGAGGAAGTGAAAGATGTTTACTGAACTTAAGCAGATGGTCATGGTCCAGGATGTGCTTACTTAGGCAAGCAGATAGCCATCTGACTGTTACTAAGGAAGAAAAGGATTTTTGCCCCTGAGCACATTTCAAACCCACCAATGATGAGTGATCCCTTTGTATTGCTGAGCCAATGATGAGTGACCCCTTTGTATTGCTGAGCCAATCGCTAACCGCCACATTCACTTCTGTGCCCGGCTGGCTTGCTCGCGTCCACAAAAACCCTTAGTTGTGAGCGTTAGGCGCGACTCTCATTTGCAGCTCTAAGGAGCACTGTGTCTCCGGACATGTTCGGAGAGTTCGCCCCTGTGCAGGTAAAGCTTTGGCCAATAAAGTAACATCTTTGAAACCCTGAAAGTCTCCGACATTTGTTCTCGTGATTGGTGGATGCAACAAGATCACATGGTATTTGTCTTTCACTGCCTGGCTTATTTCACTTAGCATAATGCTCTCCAGTGCCATCCATGCTCTTGCAAGGGGTAGGAGCTCCTACTTTCTTTCTGCTGTGTAGAAATCCATTGTGTAAATGTACCATAGTTTTTTTATCCATTAATTTCCTGATGGGCACTTGGGTTGCTTCCAGTACTTGGCTATTATAAATTATGCCTCAATGACTTTCATGGTGTCATGACTTACATTTATGTCTTTCATCCATGTATAATTTATTTGCTTAATGGTGTATGCTGTTCAAGTTTCATTTTTTTTTTGCATGTAGCTTTCCAGCTCTCCCAATGCCATTTGTTGTGGAAGCTATTTTTGCTCCATTTTATGGTGCTGCCCTGTTGGTCAAATATTACTTCACCTTAGAGTCTAGAGTTTATCTATATGTTCTGTATTCTGTTTCATTGGCCCATGTGTCTATTCTTACGCCAGTACCAGGCTGTTTTGATTACAGTGGACTTGTAGTACAGTTTGATAATGGGTACTGTGTTCCCTTCTACTTTGTTCTTCTTTCTCAAAATTGCTGCAGCTATTCACATTCATTTATGGTTCCATATAAATTTTTGAAGTGTTCCTTCTATATCTGTGAAATATGCTGTTATACTTTCATAGGGATTGCATTGACTCTATAAATCACTTTGGATAGTATGGACACTTTGATGATGTTTATTCTTCTGATCCATGAACACTGTATATGGTTCCATTTGTTTTTGTCTTTCTTACTTTCTCTCTTCAGTGTTGTATAGTTTGCTGAGTACAGATCTTTTACCTCCTTGTTTAGGTTTATTCCTAGGTATTTTATTTTTCTTGTTGCTTTGTCAAATGGGATTTTTTCCCTGACTTCTGTTTCTGATATTTCATTGTTGGTGTACAAAAATGCCTTTGATTTCTTTATATTGACTTTCTATCCCCCTGTTTTGCCAAATTCACTTATTAGGTTGAGCAGTTTTCAGGTGGAGTCTATAGGATTTTCTTTCTACACCATCATGTCATCTGAAAACAATAAGAGTTTTGTTTCCTCTTTCCCAATTTGGATGCCCTTTATTTCTTTTTCTCATCTGATTGCTGTGGTAGGACTTCCAATACTATGTTGAATAAAAGTGGCAAAAGTGGATGAACCTGTGTGGCTACTGATCTTAGTGGGAATGATTTTAGATTTTTCCCATCGAGTATGATGTTGGGTGTAGGTCTCTCATGTATGGCCTTCATTATGTTGAGAAATGTTCTCTCTATTCTCACTCTCCTGAGTGTTTTTATCATAATGGGTAATGTACCTATTCATTTGTTTCCAAAACCTTTTTGATTTCTTCCTTCATCTCATTCTTGACCCACTTACTGTTTAATAACATGCTATTGAATCTCTATTAGTTTGAATATTTTAGTTTTTTTTCCTTGAAGTTGGTTTGTACTTTCAGTTTCTTGTGGTCAGAGAAAATGCTTGATATGATTTCAATTTTCTTGAATTTGTTGAGGCTTGTTTGAGTCCAATCCTGTGATCTATCTTTGAAAATGTCCATGTGTATTGGAAAAGAATGTGTACTTTGCTTTCTTGAGATGAAAGGCTGTGTGTGTGTGTGTGTGTGTGTATAATCAGTTAAGTCCATTTGATCTTGGGCATTGTTCAATGCCACAATGTTTTTATTGATATTTTTGGAAGATCTATCCATTTTTAACAGTGGGGTGTTGAAATCCCCTACTATAATTGTGTTGCTGTCAATATCTTTTTTGAAGTCTTCCAAGATTTTCTTTATGTATTTGGGTACTCCTATGTTGAATGCATATATATTTGCAATGTTTATGTCTTCTTGACAGATTTTCCCCCTGAGTATTATGAAGTCATCTTCTGGGTCTCTTTTATGTCCCTTTTCTTGAAGTCTATTTTGTCTGATATGAGTATTGCTACCCCGGGTTTTTTTTTTTAATGTCCTTTTATGTTGGTTGTTTCTAGCCCTTCACTTCCACTCTGCATAGTTCTTTTTTTCTGAGGTGGGTCTTTTGTGGACAGCATATGCACGGGTCATGATTTCTTATCAATTCAGCTCTTCTATGTCTTTTGATTGGAATATCTAATCCATTTAAGTTCAAGGTTACTATTGATAGGTATATATTGATTGTCATTTTTCATACCTGTGTTCCTCTCTCTCTCTCTCTCTCTCTCTCTCTCTCTCTCTCTCTCTCTCTCTTTTTCTTCCTTTTCTTAAAGTGGTACCTTTAGCATTTCTTGCAGAGCTGGTTAGGTGGAGGTGCATTCTTTTAGACTTCTTTTTTTCCTGGAAGCTCCTTATTTGGCCTTCCATTTTAATTGAGCACCTTGCTGGTTTAACTAGTCTTATTTGCAGTCCTTTGGTTTTCATTATTGGGAATATTTCTGGCCATTTTCTTCTAGCCTGGAGCATTTCCATTGAGAAGTCAGCTGCTAGTCTTATTGGGGCTCCCTTGTATGTTACTTCCTGTTTCTCCCTGCCTGCTTTTAAGATTTCTCTTTCTTTTGGAATTTTGCATTTTATTAATGATGTGTCTTAAAGTGGGTCTCTTTGGGTTCCCCTTGAAAGGACTCTCTGTGTTTCCTGGATTTGTGTGACTTTTTCTCTCATCAAATTAGGAAATTTTTCCATCATTACTTTTTCAAACAGGTTTTTTATCCCTTCATCATCTTCTTCTCCTTGTGGTATGCCTATTTTATGGATATTATTATGTTTCATATTGTCTTGGAGTTCCCTTATCACCTCTGAGGTGATATTCATTCTGAGGCTCTTTTCTTTTTCTTGCTTCTTCTGGGTGTTTTCTTCTGCCTTGTCATTCAGCTCACTGATTCCATCCTCTGCTTCATCCAGTCTGCTTGTAATTCTTTCTAGTGTGTTTTTTATTTCCAAGAGTTTATTGTTCATTTCTTCCTGGTTTCTGTTTATGCTTTCTATTTCCTTTTTCATAGTGTTGTAGTTCTTGCTCAGTTCCTTGTAGTTGTCTGTGACTTCCTTGAGCATCTTTATTACCATTATTTTGAATTCTATATCTCATAGTTTGGTTACCTCCATTTCATTTAACTCTTTTAGTGGGGAGTCTTCCATTCCTTTTGATTGCATGTTCTTTTTTTGTCTCCCCATTTTAAGTGACTGTTTTTGTTTGGTTCTGTGCTTCCTGATATTTCCTTTTGCTAGCTGTCATTGTAGGGTGAACTTCCATGAAAGGAATTCTATGGGATTCAATGGTATGGTCTCCTTGGTCTCCTTTTCTGGATGCTCTAGGTTTTCCCTTTCTTCTGTTTGTATGAGCTCTGTTATTGTACTTGGGTTTTTACCTTTTGGTGGATCTTTTGTTAGTGGTTTCTCTCCTCGAGCAGGTATACTGATGTTTGCAGCTCCCATCTATTCTTGTATGTGATCAGTGGCAGGGGTTAGGCAAACTGGATTAAGACAGTGGGAGAGTATTTTAAGGGTTTTAAAGTACCAGCAAGTACAGAAGAGATAGGAGATTCTTTGGATAAATACAGCGTTAACTGTGATATTTCACCCCACTTGCCACTTTTTATGAAAGGTGAGAGAGAGATAGGATTCTTGTTAGAGGGGAGGAGGATTGGAGCTGAATCCAGGAAACAGAGCTTGTGCAAGTTTAGCTCGTGAGGTATAGTGAGAGTAAAGGATAGAAAGTAGTCATAGTGTGAGGGAAAATAGAGTTAACCAGAACAACAAAAATGCTCAGGGTTGAAGTGAAGTGGGCTAAGTTCAGGGAGGATTGTTGTGGAGTATGTACAATTGTATGGAATGATTACTTAGAATAATACTTCAACAACAATAATATGACAAGAAATATATAACTTGCATAACCAGAGTAGAAAATACCCCATCAAGAGTAGTGTGTTATTGGTACATGAGTGAAGTGAAAGAAGGAAAATTAAAATACAATTAAGGGAGGATAATGAAACTAGTCAAACAATGCAATTAAACAGAAATAAAATGAGAAAAACTAAATGTAAAGAAGAGAAATAAAAAAATAATAAACTAAAAAGTGGTAAAAGTAATTAAAAATAATACACATAAACAACAAAATGCCTGCTGTATGGGATGGTAAAGTGTCATCTGTCTCAGTTTCTAAATTTGGGGGGTCAGCCTTGTGCTCTCCCTTTGGATATGTCTTAGGTTTCTTTGTAAATTCACACTTATTGTCTCCCTTGGTGGAATAAAAGAAGGGAAAAAAGAGAAAAGAAGGAAAAAAAATAAGCTCCTGCTAACTTTAAACCTTTTCAGTGAGTTCTGCTGTTCTTTTTAGATTCCACAGGAAGCGGGGGACTGGGCTTCCCTTTACTCCCTTCCTATGGTTTTGTGAGGCTGGTGGTCAGGTCTGGACCACTATATTCACAGTTGCCCAGCCTCTGGCCGAGGTCCTCCATGAACATCCAAGCTCAAATCAGTGACTCAATTTATGGGTGCATAGCGCAAGTCAATCTCAGGAGCATAGAGAGAGTCAATCTTGGGCACACTGTTCCACACTGTTCCACTCAGTCTAGGGTGCATGTCTCCAATCAGCTACTCAGTCTCTGGGGGCACAGCATGAGTCAATTTTGGGTGCTCAGTTCCACTCAGCCACTCAACCTAGGGTACGCAAAGCTGGACAACCTCGGACACACAGTTCCAGTTAGCCACTCAGGCTCTGGGCACATGCCCCTCAAATCACTCTCAGGACAAGGCAGCTGCTGCTTGAGATTTCCTTACAAAGAAGCTGCCTCCTGTTCTTAATAAGTACATGACTTTTCACACAGCTCAACTTTCCAACCAGTCTGGAGACTATCTGAGTCAGGGTCCAACACGGACCAACTACTCTCTTCTCCAGATGTCGCCCAGCACCTGAATTTCACTGGTACTACTATACAGTCCCAGCAGATGTATACCACTTCTGTGTGTCTCTGACTTCGTCACTATTACCCCAGTGAGTTCCAACATCCAGGTCACTTCTGGTTCCAGGTTACTCTCCCTGCTCTGGTAGTTGAGGGAGCTGGTGATCTATCTATCCTCCACATATCCTGCAGCAGGTGCTGGGCTGGGTAGCCACTGTAGACTACATCCTTGTGAAGATCCCAGGGATCTTACCATCTCAGCCAATCTCCTCACCATCTGATTTGCAATGTCCTCTACAATTTTTGGCCTCAAACTTCATAAAATCTAGGATTCTGTTGGCTGTTCACTCTGTTCCTCAGAAGATCCGCTAGGTGTTTCAGCTGGGCACAGGAGAACTGAGCACCTCTCCCACCTACCTCACTGCCATCTTCTCTGGAATTTCTCAAGATTCCAAATCTCTAAAAGTGGCAAATGCTTAATGATTTCACAAAGAGAAATAACACATCCCAACAAAGAATCTGTATGATGACTCGTTTGGCAGAAATCTGTTTTGCTGGTATACCAGTTTACGTATGCCTCAAAGTTTCATTGAAACAAATGCTCATCAATGACCAAAGGGAAAACACAGTTGAGGACTAGAACACAAGGGTGGTTTCTATTTAAAAAATGATAAATTAACAGTCATGCTCTTAGCAATAAAGTAGCTAAAATCAAAGAGAGATAGTGACATTGTGAGAGCTACAGCCTATTCAGTTTGGAATCAGGCTATAGCTGTATAAATATATAAATGTTTCATATGCCTATCTTTCCATATGCAGCCCCATTTCTAAGTGAATTTGTTGAAACAATGTGTTGTATGATACCAGCCTTCCCCTGTACAACCATCGTTTACATGACTACCTATCTGCTCACTTACCTGGCATAACATCAAACAACACATTCCAGACCTGGTTTTCAGAAAGTGGGCACTGGTGATCCCCTTGGCTCAAGGTGACTCTACTAACATCTAGTTTTGTTTATGGCATTAACCCCTCACTGGTATGAGATGCAGTTTGCATCTCTGAAAAGCGGGTGATATAAAATAAATCTTGTGTACTTTTAGATGGCTTAAATGGATAAGTCATGGCAGGTTTTCTCCAGATACTTCATCCTGCAGAATATGCAGCTTTCCCAGCTGTGGTTGTTGCATTTTATGAATTTTTACTTTCCATAACAATCACTTTTTCTTCATTTACATGTGGCCATCATGAGTTTAAAAGTGTATGAAAAGTAAACTTCAAAGAGCTCATGATGCCATTTATGGGGTTATCATTTGTGTTTTGGGATAGCCAGATTAGGCATTCATGCAGGCAGCAAAAATCCCAAGGCCCACTAAGATTTTTCACATAATTTTGAATACACTTCATTAATAAAACTATCTATTATACACTTAGTAATGCAGACACACTCTGAGACAACTTACAACACTAGTGAAGGATGCAGACAGAAATCTGAAAATAGTTGTAGATGACATTACTTGAAATCTCTTTGCTATAGGTTATTTATAGTATTTTTCATAGCCTTTGTTGAAGCTGGTGGCATTATTCAAATGGTTACTAGCAGGATGGAGTAGGATGGATCATGGTGCTCCATACACAAAGGGATTGATTTTTGTGTTCAGAAGGAAAACCACATGTTTCTACAGAATATAGGGTTAATTCGAAAACATTAGTTTGTTGATGAAGACGGCATGGTAGAGTCATAAATTTGTTCCAAGTCCGTCCTAATTTGTTTCTTCTTCTATCAATCTCACTTCAGGTGCTGGGTCCACTGTGGTATCTATCACCATTACCTTCACCATCGTTGGTTTGTGCCATAAGAGGATATGTTCGCAGACTCTGTGAAATCAAGTTCAACAGAGTCATTTGTACAAAACCTGGTTAGAACCACTGGCAAGAAAGCCCATTTATTTTTCAAAGCTTATCCAAACTCTATATTTTCATCAACAATTATAGAGGATATGAGGAGCTAAAATTTTGCATAGGTGCAAATCTAAATTTTTGGAATTGCCAGAGATAGGTGGTCATTTTAATGTACAAAACTTACCTTTTCTGTTTTTATCTGAAATACTGAGATTAAAATGGACTTGACTCAAAATGTCCTTGTGATAATGCACATGGAATAAAATTTTTAATGAGTGGTAATTTTCATGTATAATGCTATATATTAAAAATTAATAATAATGACTTAACTGCCACTTTAAAACTTGACATCATAAATATTTATAAAAGATTTTATTGCCCTAGCTGATGTAGCTCAGTGGATTGAGCATCAGCCTGTGAACTGAAAGAAACATGACCAGCACATGTGTGGGTTGCATGCAATGTCCCATTTTGGGAACACCTGAGAGGCAGACGATCAATGTTTGTCTCACATTTATATTGCTCTCCCTTTCTTTTCCCCTCCTTTCCCCTCTCTCTAAAAACAACAAACACAATATTTTTGAAAAGGCTTTTGTTAACAACTTACTATGTGAATCACTGTGTAAGATTTATTGCCTAAAAAAAGAAAACACTTCTAAACACCTGGCATTTGACTGTTAAAATAAGAACTTTTAGTTTGCATTTCTGTAATGATTAGTGACATTGAAAATCTTTTCATTAGTCTATTAACCTTTTATGACCTCTTTGAAAAAGTGTTGAATAGACATTAATAGGGTTCTTTTTCTATTTTTTATTAGATTGCTTGTGTTTTGGTGTTGATTTCCTACATTCTTTTAAGTTCTGGATCCCTTATCAGATATATTGGCAATTTCCATTTTTTTCTTTTCCAACCACGTTGCTCTGATCATGGGCCAGTCTGCACAGTCACCTTATGCACACCCAGTCACTGAGGAAATAGAGGATAAACCATGAAGTATGGCAAAGCTAGCTGGCCTTCCTACCTCACTCAGAGGTATCACATTTCTCTGAGAGACTCTAAATTATTTCTCAACAAATCCTCTGGTGATCACTTACACACCCACATGTTCCCTTTTATTTTTTGGTGAATTCTTTGCCCAGACAAGATAAGAGTAAGGTCCAATTGCCATCTGACTATTAACTTGCTCCCCACCTACTTGGCATGCAAGGTAGTGATCCCAGGGTACTGACAGAACATGTGAGTTTGGGGCTCAAATCACAGTAGTAGGGAAGAATAATGGAAGGATTCCCCCCAGATGAGGTCCTAGTACCTTCTCACTACTTTATAACCAAAGACTTTGTGACAATGCCCTCATACATTCTCTCCAGTGTTATTCTATGGTTTTCAAAACACTTTGAAGAGAAAATGTACTAATTACTATTTAAGTATTTGGCAGACTTCAGCTATAAGTCATCTGGTCCTGGGATTTTTTTTCTTGGTAGTTTTCATTCCAGCTTCACTTTCACTGCTAGGATTCATTCTATAGACATTTGCTCCTTCTTTCTGGTTAACACTTGGGAGGCTCTATCTTATTGAGAAAACTGAATTTTATCTACATCATCAAATGTGTTCATATGTAATTTTTCTTAAAGTTTTTTACTGAATTTTTAAACCTGTGGCATCCTTTGAGAATTTCCTTTTCATTTTTATATCTATTTTATTGATTATGCCACTATAGTTGACCCATATTTTTGTCCCTATTATTCCCCTCCAACCTGTATCCCACCTCCCACCAGCATTCCCCCACCTTAGTTCATGTCCATGCATCATACATGTAAGTTATTTTGTTTCTTCTTTTCCTATACTGTTCTTAAACTCTCCTTGTCTATTTTGTACCTACCATTTATGCTTTGTAATCCCTGGACCTTTACCCCATGCTGCTCCCCACCCACCCCCTACTGATATCCTTCAATATGATCTCCATTTCTGTGAATCCATTTCTGTTTTAGCTGCTTCCTTAGTTCATTGTTTTTTGGGGTTTTTTGAGGTCCAGTTGTTGCTAGTCGTGGGTTTATCATCTTAATGTATATATCTTTGATCTTTTTTTTAGATCAGTCCCTTTAAAATTTGATATGAATAGTGTGTGGTGTTGATGAATTGCTTTAACTTGACCTTATCTATGAAGCGGTGCTTTGTCTGCCCTTCCATTCTAAATGATAGCTTTGCTGGATACAGTAGGTACTCTAGCTTGTAGGTCCTTGACTTTCATGATTTTGAATACTTCTTTTCAGCCCCTTCTTGCTTGTATGGCCTCTTTTGAGAAATTAGCTGATAGTTTTATGGAAACTCCTTCCTAGGCAACTGTCTCTTTTTCTGTCTTGCTGCTTTTAAGATTCTCTCCTTATCTTTAATCTTGGTTAGTGTAATTATGATGCTCCTTGGTGTTTGCTTCCTTGGGTCCAACTTCCTTGGGACTCTGAGCTTCCTGGACTTCCTAGAAGTCTATTCCTTTGCCAGATTAGGGAAGTTCCCTTTCATTATGTTTTCAGATAAGTGTTCAATTTCTTGCTCTTCCTCTTCTTCCGGCACCCCTATCATTCAGATGTTGGAATGTTTAAAATTCTCTTGGCGTTTCCTAAGTCTCTCCTCATTTTTTTGAATTCTTGTTTTTTCATTCTGTTCAGGTTGGATGTTTATTTCTTCCTTTTATTAAAAATCATTGATTTGAGTCTCAGTTTCCTTCTTGTCACAGTTGGTTCCCTGTACAACTTCCTTTATTTCAATTTGCATAGCCTTCACTTCTTCCTCCATTTTGTGACCATACTCAACCATTTGTGTGAGCATCCTGATTACAAGTGTTGTGAACTTTGCATCTGGTAGGTTGGCTGTGTCTTCGTCTCTTAGTTGTACTTTTTGTGGATCTTTTATCTGTTCTTTCATTTGGGTCATATTTTGTTTTGCCTCTGCGCACCTGTTACATAGTAAGGGGTTGAGCCTTAGGTATTTGCCAGGGTGGGACACCCCATGTCACTGTGTGATGGGGATGTATGTTGGGGAGTGGTCCAAGAGGGACCAATGAAGCTTTCCTGACTCTTGGGTGATTTCAGTCACTTCCTCTGCTACCCACAAGCAAATTGAGCCCTGATGGTTCTGATTCTTTCCCGTGTGGTTTTATGTACTTTCTAGGACCTGTGGATCTGTCCAATGGACCCTCCTGTGAGTCTGGGAGTTTTTCCTGCCAACACCACACCCACAGGTTTTTTCAGTCAGAGGTTTCACAGATTTATTTCCCCACTTTGGAACCCTAGATTGCATGGACTGTCTTGCTCCCCAGGGTGTGTCTCCTGGTTTATCCACATGTAAAGGTGGGACCACCAATTTCACCAGAGAAAAGGATCACCCAGTCCACTAGCCACACCCCTGCCTGCCCAGGTAGTGCAGCCAACATGTTCCTGCCAGTACCCTCCAATGAGGCTACATGTCTCCTCCCCTCCTCTCTGTAGTGGTGGGGCCTGAGAGGAGACAATGTGGCTCACCTGCTGGTTCTAGCCCTTTTCCCAATGAACCCTGTTGTGAACCTGTGAGTTTCTCCCAACACAGCAACCCCCACTGTACTCCACAGTCAGCTCTAAGTCTCAGTTTCCTGTTAGTCAGCCCCTCACACCTAGTCTGTGGCCTCACCATGGTTTCTCTCAGCCAGCCACACCCGTGCAGTCCAAAGCTGCACCTCATGTTCCCTCTATCCATCCACCTCACATGTCTGCTTGTCCTGGTTGACTGTTTCTTTATTTTCTGGTACTTCTGGTTGTTTATTGATGTTAGATTGGTTGGTATCCTACTTTTGGTTGTGCATGGAAATAAAGGGTTTCTACCCACCCCACTATTTGGCCAGAACATCCACCGGCTCCTAAGTTGTTTTTCTAGGGTTTTATGTCTTTGTTTTTAACAGGGAAGGGAGGAACAAAGAAAGAGAAACATCAATGTGTGGTGGCCTCTCACACATCCCTTAATGGGGACTTGAACTGAAAGGCAGGCATAATTATTCTTTTAGTTTTAAACCTACCTGGTGTCAGCTTGTTATGCTCTCTCAATGCTCCTTCATAGCCCTTTGTTTCATTGACACTATAAGGATTTATCAGATGTTCATTGGTCACATAAAGGCTTGTCTATTCCTCTGTTATTGGCTCAAATTCTTTCCCTGTAATGGACTATCTCATCAACTAAATTGTCCACTTACCCCTTTGCTAAATATAAAATGTTCATAAGGAGGGTATGAAAACTTGATTTACTGCAAAAGGTAAAACAATCATCATCCTTAACACCAATCCACAAGAACCTATGCACCCCAATGTTCATAGCAACAAAATTTACAACAGCCAAGTGCTGGAAGCAACCTAAGTTCCCACCAGAAAATTAATGGATCACAAAACTATGGGACATGCCACAATGGAATTCTATGCAGCAGAAAGAAAGAAGGAGCTCCTACCCTTTGTGAGAGCATGGGTGGAACTGGAGAACAATATGCTAAGTGAAATAAGCCAGGCAGTGAAATAAAAATATCATATGATTTCACCTTTAACAGGAATGTAATTGACAAAATGAACAAGGAAGTAAAATATAACAAAAGACATTAAAATTGAGAACAGGCTGACAGTGACCAGAGGGGAGAAGGGAGGAGATAATGGGGGGAAAGGGTGAAGGGTTTACAGGAACAATTAGAAAGGCCACATAGACAATAACAATGGGAGTGGGAAACAGGGGAAGAAGGTGGGGAGGGCTTGCGTGGTGGGGAGTTGTGGGGGAAATGACATAAAAGTGTATTTGAACAACAACAAAAATGTTTAAAAAATAAATAAAAATGTTAAAAATGAAGAAAATCAACATTATTATAACGAATCTATTTTTTGAACAGTGTCTCCAAATTGGAGAACGATGACATTTTGCAGATCATTTTGCTTCATGTCAGGGGCAGATCAAGCCTTAGTAGCTTAGAGAGAATGTGGAGAGATGTGTTTTGGCCACAACTTTTGTGCTTTTAGTCTCCTATGTAGTTTAATTCTGCTCTGATCTTGGTTATTTCCTTCTTTCTACTAGCTCTGGGCTGTCTTAGTTGTTGTTCTTCGAGTTGTTGTAGGCGAAGGATTAGGTCGTTTGTTTGAATATTTCTATCTTTTTTAGGTAGGCCTGTATTGCTATGAACTTCCCTCTCAGGACTGCCTTTGCTGTGTCCCATAAGTTTTGGGTTGTCATGAGTTCATTTTCATTCGTTTCCAGAAACTTTTTGATTTCTTCCCTAATTTCATCTCGACCCATTCATTGTTTAGTAGCATGCTTTCAATCTCCATGATTTTGAGTGTTTGGGGTTTTTTGCTTGGGGTTGGTTTCTAATTTCAGTCCTTTGTGGTCAGACAAAATGCTTGGTATGATTTCAATTTTCTTGAATTTGTTGAGGCTTGTTTTGTGTCCTATCATGTCGTCTATCCTTGAAAATGTTCCATGTGCATTTGAAAAGAATGTGTATTTAGCTTCTTTGGGATGAAGGGCTCTATATATATCAGTTAAGTCCATTTCATCTAGGGCTTTGCTCAATGTCACAACATCTTTGTTGATATTTTGTTTGGAGGATCTGTCCATTTTTGACAGTGGGGTGTCAAAATCCCCTACTATAATTGTGTTTCTGTCAATATCCTTCTTGAAGTCCTCTAAGATTTTGTTTATGATTTGGGTGCTCCTACATTGGGTGCATAGATATTTACAATGTTTATGTCTTCTTGGTGGATTCTTCCCTTGAGTATTATGAAGTGACCTTCTGGGTCTCTCTTTATGGCCCTTCTTTGGAAGTCTATTTTGTCTGATATGAGTATTGCTACCCCAGCTTTTTTTCCTGTCCATTTGCTTGGAATATTTGTTTCCAGCCCTTTACTTTCAATCTGTGTAGGTCTTTTGTCCTATGGTGGGTTTCTTGTAGGCAGCATATGTGTGGGTCATGCTTTCTTATCCATTCAGCTATTCTATGTCTTTTAATTGGAGCATTTAATTCATTTACGTTTAAGGTTATTACTGATAGGTTCTTATTCATTGTCATCTTTGTACCTGTGTTCCTCTCTCTCTCTGTCTCTCTTTTCCTTCCTTTCCTTAAAGCACACCCTTTAGCATGTCCTGTAGAGCTGATTTGGTGGAGGTGTATTCTTTTAGACTTCTTTTGTCTGCAAAGCTCCTTATTTGGCCTTCTATCTTGATTGAAAGTCTTGCTGGGTAAAGTATCCTTGGTTGTAGTCCTTTAGTTCTCATTACTTGGAATATTTCTTGCCACTCTCTTCTGGTTTGAAGTGTTTCCATTGAGAAGTCAGTTGCTAACCTTTTCGGGGCTCTCTTGTATGTTATTTCCTTTTTCTCCCTTGCTGTCTTTAAAATTCTCTCTTTGTCTTGGAATTTTGCCATTTTTATTATGATGTGTCTTGGAGTGGGCCTCTTTGGGTTTCTCTTGATTGGGACTCTCTGTGTTTCTTGGATTTGTGTGACTTTTTCTCTCATCAGATTAGGGAAGTTTTCCATCATTACTTTTTCAAATAGGTTTTCTATCCCTTTTTCTTCTTCTTCTCCTCTGGTATCCCTATTATTCGGATGTTATTATGTTTCATATTATCTTGCATTTCTCTTAATCCCTCTTCATTTTTTCTGAGTCTCTTTTCCTTTTCCTGCTCTTTCTGGGTGTTTTTTTCTATTTTGTCCTCTAGCTCGCTTATCCTGTTTTCTGCTTCATCTATCCTGCTTTTGATTCCTTCTACTGTGTTCTTCAGTTCAGATATTGTATTCTTCATTTCCTCTTGGCTCTTGTTGATATTTTCTATTTCCTTTTTCATATTGATATAGTTTGCAGCAAGTTCATTGTAGCTTCCTTTTAGTTTCTGATAGTTGGTTGTGAGCTCATGGAACTTCCTGGTGACCATTGCTTTGAACTCAACATCTGATAGTTGAGTTGCCTCTATTTTGTTTAGCATTCTTTCTAATGTTTCCTCTTTCCCTTTTGTTTGGGGGTTGTTTCTTTGTCTTCCCATTGTTTGTGAGACTCTTCTTATTAGCCTCAGCTTCTCAAATTGATCTGATCTGGCTCCCAGGGTTTCTGATGTGAACTACTGTGGTAGAATGCCTGTAAGATTCAGTGGTGCAGTCTCCTTCAGGTATCCTGATGTTCACTGCTTCTACTTCTTGTTGGTTTTAAAGTGGCCAAACCAGTTTTTCTGGTCTTGCTGGCTGCAGGAAGCTGGGGGGTGATTGTTGTAGCTTTTCTTTCTTCCTGATGTTTACTCAGACTGTCTTGCAAGTACTGTCCCAAGAGCTAATCTGGCTCCTTTCCCCAATATCTTAGATGGGGAAATCCTGGTTTTCTTCATAGCACTTTTCCCCGGTGGTTATCGCTGTAGGCTGGGGTGCAGTGGTACCCACTTGGCAAGGCTGCCTCCATCCCGCGGGTTTGGGTAAAAACCCTTCCCAGTGCTATGGGGCAATGCAGTGCCTTCCCTGTAACCTCGGGGTCTCTGCCTGACTGGATGGGGAGTTCGCTGCAGGGGTGTCACAGCAGATTCCCCAAACAGTCCCACTGTTTGATAAATTCCTCCTACTCAAGCCTGCTGCCCCATGTAGCCCAATTCTCTAGCCAAACCAGTGACTGTTGGGGTCAGTGCCCATCACTGCAAGACTCAGTTCTCCCGAGCTGGAGACCACAGACTCCGCGGGTTATCCCACCCCCATTCATCTTGCCTCTTTGTCCTTATTCCCCTCTCTACAATCAGGCCTCTCCTAGTGCTGCTAGAGGAGGGAGGGAGCAGTTGACCGGGTTCTCTCCCAAGGACTCTGTGGCAGGCCCTCTGCTTTCAAGGAGTCTGTGGTAGACCCGGCACCAGCTCCAGGTGCCAGGCCTGGGGCTGTAGCCGCCCTGTCCCCATACTGGTCCCCAGGACCTTACTGTCCTGAAATATCCTTATTACCATCTGGTTTCTGGTTTTTCAGTGTCCGCTACAATTTTTGGACTCCTATTTTCAAATATGCTGTGGTACTGTTGGCTTTCTGCTCTGCTCCTCCATGCATTGGCCAGGTTTTCCTCCTGTGTTTAGGGGGAAGTGAAAGCTGCTCCCTACTACTGTGTCACCATCTTTCCCCTCCTGGGTTGTAGTCTTTTGTGAGGGCTGTTGCACACCTTTCTTTATTACAAAGACTTTTATTATAAAATCATGAGCATGTAATTCTGTAACAGAACAATATCACATTCAAGCACACCAAATGACACTTTAGGTGAAATGTTTAAATTAAAACTGTAAGTTAGTACATCCATGTTATTATGGTACTGACAACATTCAAGCAGGTGTCACTTCTGCCAGATGCTCTATTTCCAGAGACAGTTATTGTACCTCAGCATTTTGGTTTTGAATTCCATACCAAGAACCAAGGAACATGGAAAGGAGTATTTATTTATTTATTTATTTCTAAATGTTGAATATGTATGGTTGACATTCACTAATAATTTTATATAGATTACAAATGTAAAAGTTTATCATACATTATCTGAACATATAAACTGTGTTCACCATCTAAAGTGAAGTCTATTTTTATCAACAATTAATTTTCTTACCCTCTTCTACTTTGCTCCACCCTTCTTCCCTGCTTTGACTAGCATATGTTTCTCTTTGTTCATGAGTTCTATTCTGCTTTATTTTACTATCTGTTTATAAGCCTCTTTCAAAACCCATCTCCTCTGACATCTGTAAGATTGTCTTCAGTATCTATGACTCTATTTCTATTTTGTTTGTTTATTAGGTTATAAATATAAGTGGATTCATATGGTAGTTTTCTTTCTCTGACTTGCTTATTTTACGTAGCACAAAAAACTAAGGCTGTCTACTTTGTTCCAAAAGTTACCTTTTTTTCATATTTATGGCTGCAGAATGTTCAGTTGTGTACACATCCTCATGTACTCTTCTCAAGCATACAGATTAAGGCCACAACTGGAAGAAACACTATATAGTTTCTTCGAAAAATGAAAACTTAAGCTGCCTAATGGACCAGGATTTCCACTTCTGAAAATCTGTAGAAAGCTGAAACACTAACTAGAAAATGTTTATGCAACCCTATGTTCCTTGCAATGTTATTTACAATAGCCGATTTTTGGAAGCAGCCCAAGTGCCCATCAGTATATGAGTGGATATAAACATGAGCTCTCAAATATGATCCACTGTTTTACGTGTCTGTTTTTGTGCAAATACTCTACTGTTTTGATGGTTAGAACTTTGTAGCATATTTTGGAACCATGAAAAACAATACTTTCAGTTTTATTCTTTTTCTCAGAATTGCTTGGAACATTTGGGGTATTTTTTGGTTCCACATAAATTTGAAAATTATCGAATCCAGTCCTGAGAAAAATAACATTTCCATTTTGAGAGGAATTTCACTGAACCTGTAAATTGACTTGGGAAGTACAGTCATTTTCACAATTTGAACTTATCGATCACTTCACACAATTTTTCTTTTAGTTTTTCTTGTCTATAAACTTTTTCCATATCTTATAATATTTTTCATTATGTTATAATGTTAGTACATGTTTTTTACCTCTTTGCATACATTAATTCTTAAGTAGTTCTTCCTCATGCTATTGTAAATGGAATTATTTAATTTATTTCTCCTTCTGATTATTATTGTATACAAACATGACAGATAGGTAGATATTAATTTTATTTCATTATTTTACTGAATTCTATTTTTAAAGATTTTATTCCTTTATTTTTAGAGGGGAAGGGAAGGAGAAAGACAGTGAGAGAAACATCAATATATGGTTGCCTCTTGCACTCCCCCTACGGGAGACCTGGCTTGAAACTCAGGCATGGGCCTTGATTGGTAATCAAACCAGGAGCACTTTGGTTTACTGGCTGTCACTCAAACCACTGAGTCACACCAGCCAGGACTACTGAATTCTTTCAATAATTATATATATTTTTATTATCAAAGATTTTTTATTTATAATGTAATGTCATCTGCCAACAATGACAGTTTTTGTCCATATTTATGTTGTCTTTAAATTATTTTTCTTGTTTGATTGCTATGTCCAGAAAAATACACAGGAGTGTTGAATAATAGTGGTAAAAGTGAGCTTTCTTTTCCTGTCCCTGATCATAGTATTCATTAATGATTTTTTTCTTATTTTTGGTGTTGTAGTTTTTCCTTTTTAATTCCTGATTTTATTCATTTGTGTTCTTCTTTTGCTGTGATGAATCTTATGGTTTGTCAGTGTATTTATATTTCCAAACAACCATCCTCTATAGGTATTGGGTTTCCCTCTCTTTTAAATTTTATTACTTCCTGCACTGGTTTTTAGTGCCTTTTCTTTTTTCTTTTTATTTTGCTTGCTTTTCTTACTGCTGAATCTAAATTCTTTCACTGGTTTGTTTGTTTTTTTACTCTTCTGACAGTCCTGCAGAGATGGAAAGTTTATTTTACAACTACATATGATGCATCTTTGGTTTAGTAAGGTTATTTTCCTTTTCATTTGTATTAAGGAATGTTTTCATTTTAAAAAATTTTTTCTCTTCTCTGATGTATCAGTTGCTTAGAAGCATGATGTATAATATCCTCATAATTTTTGTTCTTTTTTTTTGTTTTACCTGTAGTTGAATTTTAGTTACCACTGTGTTCAGAAAATAATATTGATACAATTTCAAATTTTTTGAATTTTTTGAGTCTTGTTTTATCACTTTGTAAGTTATCTATTTTGAAAATATTCCATGTGCACTAGGAAAAATGTCAAAGTCCAGTTTTTCAATGAAGTGTTCTAAAAATATCTGTCAAGGCAAAATGATCTACATGGCAGTTAAGGCTGGTATTTTCTTATTAATTTTTAAAACACAATATTTTAAAATAAAAATACACTTTCCATATTTACCTTAAAAATAACACTGTAGGATCATTGCTTTGTAGCACTGAATATTACTGATAGAGAATTCAAAAGGCAAGTTTGCTACCTTAAAGCCACATCACGTATTTGTGGCAATTCCAGATTTGACCTGAAACTGTTCCTTATCAATCTACATCCTCATAAAGTTTAGAAAGAAAATTCAGTGGGAGGTGGGAAAAAGCTGAAAAAAATGGGGAGTTTTATCATGTGTTCTCACCAGGTTTTCACAACTGACTTTGTGCAGTAGAACTTCCACAGAGTCTAGCCTCATGCCCTCTGTATTGCATAGGCCAGTGATGGTGAATTTAGGGTGAAGGGCACCAGAACAGGGCAGAAAGTTTTCTTGGAAAACAATAGAAGCTCCACACTTTAAGATAGGATTGGGTTACATTTACATTTCTGTTATGTCCTCCTCGCCAACAACTCAAATACTTTTTCCCCCAAACAAGTTTTGGAAATATGAGGCCTTTCCACAGGAAACAAAGGTTACACACATTTCAATGTCCTATGATTTATCATTCTGGCCATCATTTATATAATGTTTCCAGATGCAGAGAAGATTATAAAAATAACACCTGCAACTAAATAGAAAAGTGACTTCAAACTATTTCTAATGTGACTGTTGGACCCTCTGACTAAAACTTGGTTTTAGGCTTCTGTCTGCACCTTTTATTGAGTTATGCTATGTGTTGCAGAAAGTAACACAGATAGCAGGTGTTTTACATACCAGGTACATGAATGAACTCCATCAAAAACCTCTCCAAGTACTCTGAGTGAGCCTGGTGTTTTTCTGCTACTGCCAGAGATTTCTAATCTGTCACAACAAAAACCAAAACTGGGGCCAGATACATGGCACCATGAACTTTGGACAGGTTTATTTCTATGAGCTTCTCCAAAATCACAATGACCATATGCCAGTGATAAAGAAGGCTTGTAATAGGGGGAGGAAAATTCACAAGATGAACAGACAGAGAGGGTCAAGCAATATATTTTAGTCTGAGGCCCAGAGAAGCACCTGCCACATCTAATCCAATTAAATTTACACAATCAATTCAGGGTTTATTTCCTACCATCAACTTGTTTAGAAAATCTAAATGAGTCTAAGAGACATGAGGGGATATTTCAAATACAGAAGCTGGAGGTGGGATGTCACCTTGTGCTGAGGAGCAAAGCACTGTTCATTTAGTAACCAGTCTCCACAAGATATTTTGGATGGTGTTGAATGTCAGAGAAGTGAAGAGGTAGGTAGTCATGGAAACAATGTTTGTGCATGAGAAGATGGTATTGTGGACACTGCAGAACACTTCTGTTTTAGGTTTTCTGAAGGTCTTTCCAAATGCAAGCCTCAGCCAAAGCAAGTTGATGTGCTCTCCACACTAAGAGAAATAAAACAGAACTGAAAGAATACCACCAGAAGCCACTGAAAGAACCAATATCTGCTACTCACTCTGAAATGTCCAGTTTTTGAGGGACACGAAGGCCTGAGCTAAAAAAAAAAATCTGATTTGAAAACTATAATTTGAGATGAGTTAGTTGGGTGTATTCTTTAATAATTTCCTTCAAAGCATTATGATACCTGAGGAAAACATACCTATTTGTGACAATGTCATTACCCCTCTTTGATGGTGACTAATTTCTTGCATGCAGCCTGATGTTGAATTTATTATTCTTTTACATTTAAACAACTCTTGTGTTTAGGTTCAATTCTATAACAGTGGTTCTTATGTGCACTTTTTTCAATGATACTTTGAGTCATCTGTCAGATATTTAACATCAAAACCGATGTGCTTTTTCCTCAGTCATCTCAGGTTCCTTTCCTGAAGTGGGCTGTCTTACTGAAATCTTCAAGTATTTGTCCCTTTTCTAAGTCTGCAATCTCCAAAAAGAATTAGAATTCAGTTTAAAGTGAAACAAAGAACAAGAAGTACTTTTATTTAAAATTAACATTCTCATTGTATATGTTGTTCCTGTGCACTGTCTCCAAATTGGGGACAAGTGACATTCACCAGATTATTTCCCTCCATGCCAGGGGCAGATCAAGCTTCAAAGAATAAAGGGAATGTGATTCACCCAGACTTTAGAGGGTCGTCAGTGCTGGCGTGTAGGACCACAAGCAGCCAACTAATATCTGTATGCTTCTCTCTTCTTTTTTCTACAGTCATGTTGTTTGACTTGTATTTTCTCAAAGGAAGAAAGGGGACTCAAATTTGGTAGCATGTACGAAAATCCATCACTTATTTATTTTAGATGAAAGGCTTATGATGGAGAATTTTGCAGCCATACAAAGGAACAAAACACTGATACATGCACAAATGTGGGTGACTCTACATGTAGTAAACCTTGTGCTACATGACATGAGTTCAGTCATCAAAGATGACACAGTATGATTCCATTCCTATGCCATATCCAGAACAGTGAAACCCTAGAGAGAGACAGCAGATTGAGTGTTCTGGAGTTGAGACCGGGAAAGTGGTGGTGTTGGTCATGTTGATGTGGTGTGAGGTGGGGTAGGATGGGTTGGGATAGGCTAAGAGGGGAGACAAGAATGGAGGGAGAGTGAGAATACCTCAGAAGCTATGTACTTAATGACACTAGGAATGAGTATTATTCTGAGTGCTTCGCTGGTATTTTTTAAAATGTTTTCTTACTCCACAACTCAAGAAAAAATAACCTGTAGAATTAAACAAAGACCAGCCACTACACTGCCACCAGAATTTTGCAGAAAATAGAAATGAAAGCAAGGGGAGGAGTGGGAAGTAATCACATATTTATATTTCTGCAGGTCATCAGGCATCAATATTCTAAAAGTGATGTGATCTCATTTCACATGTACATGAAAGAAATTTGTATTTGAGATACTTCTATGTATTATTTCTAAATTATATGAATAAATGAAAACAACAACAATGGTTATAAATACCTACCATAAACCTCTAAACTGCCTTCTGTTCTCCACTGCACAATGTGCGCTCTGACTCCCCCTCATTCCCTATACCATTTCCCTGCTTGCCTCTACCAGCCCTCCACATCTCCTGTCACTCTCAGCCCAGCCATGTGGTCGACCTTTATCCAGTCTGGTGGGGACTGACTACTGGGCTCCATACTGAGCCCTCCAGGTTCGAAACATGGCTAGCCACTCAGCAGCTGGGCTGTAAGGGACTGGTTTGTTTTAGTCTGGCAAATGTGACTCAGCTCTGTATGGAAAACCTACAGAAGTGATGTGGTGGGCAGGAGCCAGACCTTCAAAGCAAGTTTTCCCATGGGAATCAGGCCTAGAAAATGCATACAGACTGTTAGGACTTGATCTTGCTAAAACTTCATCACCCTTGTCTGAAACAACAAATGTGTATTGTCTATCTTCAAGGTAATTTTCAAAGCCTGTATGAATTTTCCCAAGGACAGAGCTAATCAGCTCACTGCCTTTCCCTTTGGAGTTATTTTCAACTCCTTGATTGTACCTAAAATGTGGACAATAATATTCTATGTAATAGGTAATAAATCTTTCTCTGATGTAAGACCCGAGGAAAACAATAAAAGCTTGTCTAGGCAAGGGTCAGGCACTCTCCTCTTGAGGGAGTGACCAAGGCATCCATAGACACTCTCCCCTTGAGAGAGTAGCCATGCTGTTCCCTTTTTCTCCACAGGATTGTTGTTGCCTGTGCATTTATTCTTGTCATCAGCCACAACAGGCAGACTCTGCTGGCCGGAGTCTGCTATACTGGGCCTCCTCTACTATCACGGCAGCAGAAGGGGACTTTGGAAACTTTATTCTCTCTCTTCCTCTCTCTTCCTTGCTCTATCTCCTCTCTGTTCTTTCTTCCTTCCTTTTCTGTTCCGACATCACTGGGACTGGTATGTTCACCATGTCAAGGAATGACTCCTCCCCTATGCTTCTACAGTGGCAACCCAAGGCTACTGAAGAGTTTGTTTGAGCACAAGTTTGGTGAACTTGGAAGAGTCACACAGGGCTGCCATGTGGGGCAACTGGTTCTGTGCCAATTTAGAAATTTCCTCAAAAGAAGGGGTCAACTGGGTAGCTTTTGTAGGAAGAGAAACTTGACTGGAGTCACTTTGTGTTGTAGTAGCAGATGTCACTGTGAAACATCCATAAATGATAGGCAGTAACAGAAATGATAATCATTGCAATGATGATATGATACATGGTCATGAGTTTACTCTTGTTTAAAAAAAGAGAGGTATAACTTTAATAATCTCATCATAAATTTGCATGGAGACAACTGAACCAATATTGTAGGCTGATTGCGCTATAGGTAAGGTAAATGTCAAATCACTATATTGTACATCTGCAAGTAACAGGCTGTTGTATAACAGCCATATTTGCAAAAAATAAAAAGTGTTACATAGCATTTATGCCTCTTCCTTCCATCCCCCTCCAGTTGGAGAAAGCTTAACCATCCTATGTGCAGTATTTTTAAGTGAGTAAGTTGGCAAGTATGGGACTGACTAGTCAGCTTTTTGACCCAGTTGCTGTGCCCACCAATCTAAGTCCAGGACTACTTAATTTGTGAACTTCAGCACCCAGGTAAACAGTGATCCAGGCAGCCAGAGATGCACCTTGTAAAGCTGAAAGCCATGGGTAGGTGGTGCTGGAGAACCAGGCATGGACACTTGCTCGGCTGGTCAGCTAGGAAGGACATGGGAATAGGAAGAAGTGGAGGAGACAGGAGGCAAGATAGGCACAGTGTCCAGCCTTCCTTTCCCACAGGACAGCTCACTGCACTCCCCAAATTGGGGATTTTAGAGAAAACAGTATAGAGAAATTGAGTCCAATGGCTGGGGCCCAGGCTTACCCACATCCAAACAGACTCACCCTCCCAGTGCCTCCATGCAAAGCCCATGGCTCTCCCCACCTCTGGAACTTAATTCAGCAAGAAAGTCTGCTTTGGTGACCAGCACCCAGAACCCCCCCACCCACCCACCCACACAGGCCAGGTAGACAGTAGCCAAAACCTACATAGGCAGAGGGTGTCCTTTCTCTTCACATCTTCAGATCAGGACTTAGAAAAATTTCAGAGGCACTGCCAAGGAAGGGATGGACCCCAGGAGAAAAGGCATGCAGGTGTGTGCCACCCTGTCCATCCACCCCATATACCCAGAGTCAGTAGGCACCTCTGGAGCAAACTCCAGTCATCAACATCTGCTGTTGCCAGTCAGCATCACCATTCGGACTTTGGGTCCCAGTGGGAGAAGGGGCTTCATGACTGAGTGCAGGTAAACCCTTCCAGGTCTCTCAATAGTCTTTCAGGTCCAATCTCCAGGTCACAAGCTGAGTGATGATGGCCTGTACTCTTTGCATGATCACCCCAGTGCCACTGGTGCACTGGAAATCCTCCTCCTCTACCACGACTGCCAAATCACCTCCTTCATGGCACTGGAGGAAAGAAACATACAAGCAGCTGACAGGTAGCTCCTGACAAGGGGCTTGAATGTCAGTGGGGCTGAACCAGGTCACAGAAACAATCTATTTCCGCAGCCATTCCTCAAAGGGTACAGAAAGGATGTTTAAAAAGATTAAGAAGAAAGGTGGAAAAGAGAAGGGGCTCTCAGCAAGGGGCTCTCACTAGTGTCTGTACAGTAGATTCTGTGAGTCTAAATTTCACAAACTTAAGTTCCATGTTCTCTGTAGGCATAGGATTAAGGTAGTTCAGTTTATAGTGAACATGCATAAGCAAAACACCATTGGTTAAAGGAAACAAAACAAAGCGGCCACAGTTTTAGAAAGTCTCTTCAATAAGTGGTCTTCAAAAATCAGAAAATAATACATGCCAAAAATAAATCTGAGCATCTCTATAACAGGAAAGCAAGAAAAAAATTAAACTAATGTCAGGCCTGCCTCCTCTCCCAGTATTTCAACAGATGGAAATTCCATACACCTTACTAATGCAGACACGGGCCCACAGTGTCCGCGTCGTTATGGATGAGACATGAGACAAATTCACACGGACTATGGAGTCCTGTGGAGGAAAAGGGATGGCATGGCTACTCCCTCAAGGGGGAGTACCTCAGGGTGGTCTGGCCACTCTCTCAAGGGGAGAGCACGCTGACCCTTGCCTGGACAGACTTTTACTGGGTCTCAATTTGCACAGGAATACAGGTAAAGTTCATTAATCATTGTCAGGCAGTAAGGACCAAACAATAGATAACAAAAAATTCTGAGGGCCTGTTCTGAGTAAGGGTCTGTTAGCTAAAGGGCTACAGAACTTTGGGAGACAAACTCATTTCCTGCTAGGACCTTTATCATTTAATCGAGAGCATTCTTAGTAAAGCAGGTTTCACAGGATTTTACATTTTCTTTTCTTTCTCAGGCCTGAAGTTCATAGTGATACAGGTTGCCAATACAAGATAGAAACATCTCAAATAAACAATCTAATGCTACACCTACAAGAACTCGAGGAACAACACAAACACAGCCCAGGGCCAGTACAAGGAAGGAAATAGCCAATATCAGAGCAGAATTAAACTACATAGGAGATTAAAAGCACAATTCTAAGGATCAATAAATCCAGGAGCTGGTTCTTTGAAAAGATAAACAAAATTGACAAGTCTTTAAGCAGACTCATCACAAAAAAAGAGAGAAGACCCAAATAAACACAATTAGATATGCAAGAGGAGAGATTACAACTGAAACCACAGAAATACAAAAGACTGTAAAAAGTTACTATGAAGAACTATATGCCAAGAAATTTGAAAACCTAGGTGAAATGGACAAATTTCTAGAAAACCATTATCTTCCAAACCTGAATGAAGAAGAAGCAGAAAGCCTGAACATACCAACAACAGCTGATGACAGTAAAGCAGTAAACAAAAAGCTTCTGACACACAAAAGCCCTGGACGAGATGATGTCACAGGAGAATTTTACAAAGCATTTAAGGGATAGGTAACCCCCATCTTTCAGAGATTATTCCAAAAAATTCAAGAAGATGGAAGATTCCCAAACTCTTTTTCTGGAGCCAGTATCATCCTAATCCCAAAAGCAGATATAGACATAACAAAGAAAGAAAACTTCAGGCCAATATCGCTGATGGACATAGATGCTAGAATGCTCAACAAAATATTGGGAAACCACATCCAGCAATACTTTAAAGGGATGATACACCATGATCAAGTAGGATTCATCCCAGAGATTCAAGGATGGTACAGTATTTGCAAATCAATAAACAATATACATTACATAAAATGAAAGACAAAAATCAAATCATCATATCAAAAGATGCAGAAAAAGCATTTGATAAGGTGTAGCACTCACTTATTATAAAAAAACACTCAGCAAAGTGGGAATACAGGGAGCATTCCTTAACAAAATAAAGCCCATATATGAGAGACCTACAGCCAACATCATACTCAATGAGCAAAAACTTAAGACCTTTCCCATTAAGATCAGGAATAAGAAAAGGATTCTCACTTTCACCATTCCTATTCAACATAGTATTGGAAGTCCTAGCCACTGCAATCAGACAAGAAAAACAAATAAAAGGAATCCAAATTGGAAAGGAGCAAGTAAAACTGTCATTTCTGCAGATGACATGATAGTGTACATAGAAAATCCTATAGTCTCCATCAAAAACCTACTCAATCTAATAAATGAATTTGGCAAAACAGCAGGATACAAAGTCAATATTCAGAAATCAGAGGCATTTTTGTACACCAGCAATGAAATATCAGAAGCAGAAATCAGGAAAAAAAACCGTATTTGATATAGCAACAAGAAAAATAAAGTGCCTGGGAATAAAGTTAACCAAGGAGGTAAAAGACCTGTACTCGGAAAGCTGCACGACACTGAAGAAAGAAATTAAGGAAGGCACAAACAAAAGGAAGCATATACCATGCTCATTGATTGGAAGAATTAACATAATCAAAATGGCCATATTACTCAAAGTGATTTATAGACTCAATGCAATCCTTGTTAAATTATTAATGACTTATTTCACAGATATATAACAAATATTTCAGAAATTTACATGGAACCATAAATAATTCCAAAGAGCCGCAGCAATTTTGAGAAAGAACAAAACAGGAGGAATCAAAATACCTGATATGAAACTATATTATAAGTCCACTGTAATCAAAACAGCCTGGTACTGGCATAAGAACAGACACATAGAGTAATGGAACAGAATAGAGAGCCCAGAAATAAATCCAAGTCTCTATGGTCAATTAATATTTGACAAAGGGAGAAGAAACATAAAATGGAGTAAAAATAGACTCTTCACCAAATACTGTTGGGAGATCTGGACAGCTACATGCCGAAAAATGAAACTTGATCACCAACTTACACCATATACAAAAATAAATTCAAGGTGGATAAAAGACTTAAATATAAGTAGTGAGACCATGAAAGTTCTAGAGGAAAACATCAGTAGGAAACTCTCAGACATTCCACACAGAAACATCTTCACTGATATGTCCCCTAAAGCAAGGGACATAAAGAAAATAATAAACAAATGTGACCTCATCAAATTAAAAAAGCTTCCGCATGGCTAAAGAAAACAGCATTAAAATGAAAATACAACCAACTATGTGGGAAAATGTTTTTGCCAATGATACCTTGAACAAGGAATTGATCTCCAAAATATAAAAAGAACTTACATGACTCCATTCCAGGAAGATTAAAAACCCAATTAAAAATTAGACAAAAGACGTGAACAGACACTTCTCCAAGGAAGACATACAAAGGGCCAAGAGACATATGAAAAGATGTTCAGCATCACTAGCCAACGGAGAGATGCAAATTAAAATCTCAGTGAGATACCACTTCACACCAGTCAGAATGGCCATCATAATCAAATCCATAAACGGGTGTTGGAGAGGATGTGGAGAAAAGGGACCATTGGTACACTGTTGGTAGGAATGCAGACTGGTGCAACCACTGTATAAACAGTATGGAATTTCCTCAGAAAACCAAAAATGGGAACTGCCTTTTGCCCCAGAAATCCCACTGCTGGACTATATCCTAAGAGCCCTGCAACACCAATCCAAAAAAACCTATACACCCCAATGTTCATGGCAGCACAATTGACAATAGCCAAGTGCTGGAAGCAACCTAAGTGCCCATCAGTAAATGAGTGGATCAAAAAACTGTGGTACATTTACACAATGGAATACTACACAGCAGAGAGAAAGGAGTGCCTACCCTTTACTACAGAATGGATGGAACTGGAGAGCATTATGTTAATGAAATAAGTCAAGTGGTGAGCGACAAATACCATATGATCTCACCTTTAATTGGAACATGATCAACAAGAGAAAAAAGCAAACAAAATATACTCAGAGACATTAAAATTAAGAACAATCTAACAATAGCCAGAGTGGGGGAGGGGACAATGTGGGGAAGGGTTTTCAAGAACTACTATAAAGGACACATGGACAAAACCAAGGGACAGGGCAGAAGCAAGGCAGGGAGGTGGGTTTTGCAGGGGTGTGGGGAAATGGTGGAAGGAAAATGCAAGCAATTGTAATTGAACAATAGAATAACTTAAGTAAATAAATAAAACATTAAGGTGATTAAACAAATCAACAAAATCCAGAATTATACTCATGCGATCATCAAAAATTTGCAGAAAAAGCATTTGGCAAAACTCGATATTAATTTATGAATAAATAACATTCAAAAATGAATATACCATAAAAATCCCTCAGGTTGATAAAGGCTATATAGCATAAGCCCACACCTATATCATACTCAATTATGGAAAACATGAAGCTTTCTTTTTAAAATCAGAAAAAAAAGTCCACTCTCTCCACTCTATTTCAACCCACTGCTAGAACTTGTAGCTACAACATCCTAAAAACAAACAAACAAAAAAATCCATGCATTTATTCAATAAGTAGAAAAGTAAAACTGTCCCTTTTTGCAGGTGTTACCAGAATAGAGAAACCCAGCAGAATCAAAAAAATGGATAGAATTAATAAAAGAAACTTACCGAAGGATCAAAATACAATGTAAACATGCAGAAAATTGTCACATTTGTACACACAAATAACAAAAAATCTGAAAAAGAATCCTGACTAGTGTTACTCAGTAGGTTGGGCAACATTTCAAAAATTGAAAGTCACTGATTCACTTCAAGGTCCCACAATGTAGGGAAGGTCCCAGGTTGGGTATGTGTGGGAGGCAAGTGATCCATGTTTGTCACACGCATTGATGATTCTTTCCCTTTCTTCCTCCCTCTTCCTCTATCTAAAAATTAACAAATGAAATCTAAACAAAAAATCTGAGGAAGAAATAGAGGAAATAATCCCATTTACAGTTGCATAAAAAAGAATTAAATGTTGGGAAAATAATGGAATTAAATATGGGAAAGTACTCTAGACACATACTTATAAGACAATGAATAAAAATTTGAAACTACACAGAAAAAATCATGCTAATAAACAAGAAAGTTTATATTATTTAAAATGAGGACTTCCGGTCAAGATGGAGGCATAGGTGAAAACACTGTACCTCCTCTCACAATCAAGATTAAGGACAACAAATATTTACAAACAATAACACAACCAGAACACAGAAAATAGAACTATGGAAGTCTGACAACCATTCAACAAGATCAGTAAGAGGGGCGGAGTCGGCAGCCGGTGGAGAGGAAACTCAGCAGGAAAATGTGGTGACTGCCAGGCCCAGGAGCACCAGGGAGCATAGGTGGCATGGAGCTTGCAGACCCCAGACATGGGGAGAAGATGAGCAGAGCACGTAGGACATGCAGAGCGGTTGGCTGAACATGGACACGCATTCACGCACAGCTAAACTAGGCAAGAGCGGGCAGTGAGATGGACCGCACAGCCCAGGGCCCCAGCAATGGGAAATAAAGCCTAAAAGCACCAATTGAAAAGATGCTGGGAGAGACTCCCAGCCTCACACGAGAGGTCTTTGTGGAGACTCATAGGATCCTGGAGTGTGCATAGGCCCGCCAACCTGGGAACCAGCGCCAGGGGGGCCCATTTTGCTTGTGGGAGGCAGCAGAGGGGACACAAATCCGAAAGAGCATGGAACAGGCACCATTGTTCCTTCTCTGACCCGGCCCCCACAGACAGCATCACAGCCCAGTGACTAGGTTGCCCCACCCTGGTAAACACCTAAGGCTCCGCCACCCATATGTAAAAGGCAACATCTGACCAAAAATGACTGAAACAGAACAGCTCAAAGCCCCAGAGCCGATACTTTTAAGCAACCAAAAGATAGCCAACCTATCAGATACACAGTTCAAAACACCGGTGATCAGGATGCTCACAGAACTGGTTGATTTTGGTCGCAAATTAGATGAACAAATGAAGGCTACACTAAGTGAAATGATGGAAAATGCACAGGGAACCAATAGTGATGGGAAGAAAACTGGGACTCAAATCAATGGAGTGGACCAAAAGAAAGAAAGAGACAACCAAACAGAAAAGAATGAAGAAACAAGAATTCAAAAAAAACGAGAGACTTAGGAACCTCTGGGACATCTTGAAACGTTCCAACATCCGAATTATAGGAGTACCAGAAGGGGAAGAGGTAGAGCAACAAGTGGAAAACTTATTTGAACAAATAGTAAAGGAGACCTTCCCCAATCTGGCAAAGGAAATAGACTTCCAGGAAGTCCAGGAAGCTCAGAGAGTCCCAAAGAAGTTGGATCCAAGGAGGAACACACCAAGGCACATCATCATTACATTAGCCAAGATTAAAATGAAGGAGTGAATTCTAGAAGCAGCAAGAGATAAGGGGACAGTTACCTACAAAGGAGTTCCCACCAGACTGTCAGCTGATTTCTCAAAAGAGACCTTACAGGCAAGAAGGGGCTGGAAAGAAGTATTCCAGGTTGTGAAAGGCAACGACCTACATCCAAGATTGCTCTATCCAGCAAAGCTTTCATTTAGAATAGAAGGGAAGATAAAGCACTTCTCAGATAAGATCAAGTTCAAGGAGTTCATCATCACCAAGCCCTTATATGAAATGTTAAAGAGACTTACCTAAGAAAAAGAAGATAAAAAATATGAACAGTAAAAGGACAGCAAGCTCAGTTATTAACATCCACACCTAAAACAAAAGCAGACTAAGCAGTCACCTAAAACAGGAGCAGAGCCACAGAAATGAAGATCATGTGGAAGGTTAGCAACAGGGGAGTGGGAAGAGAGGGTGGGGAGAAGGTACAGAGAGTAAGTAGCATAGATGGTGGGGAGAAAATAGACAGGGGGAGGACAAGAGTAGTGTGGGAAATGTAGAAGCTAAAGAACTTATGACACATGGACATGAACTAAAGAGGGGGAGTGTGGGTGGGAGGGGGTGTGCAGGGTGGAGGGGAATGAAGGGGGGAATGGGACAAGTGTAATGGCATAATCAATAAACTATATTTTTAAGAAAGATGACAGCAGCCAACAACAACAACAACAAAAAGATGACCATACTTTCCAAAGCAATTTACAGGCTTAATGCAATTTCTATGAAAATACCGATTTCAGTCTTCATAGAACCAGAATAAATGATTCTAACATTTATATGGAATCAAAAATAATCAAAATTGCCAAAACAATTGAGAAAGTAGAATAGAGTTGGAAAGGTCACAATCCTAGATCTCAAACCACACCAGAAAGAAATAATAATCACAACAGTATGTTATTGGTGCAAAAAGTCCACAAAGATTAATGGAAATAAATAGAGATCCCAGAAATAGACCTTCACTTTTAAGGACAATGTAGACAAATGATGTAAAAATATATACTGCAGTAATGACAGTGTCTTCAACAAGTGGTCTTTAGGAAATAGAACAGACACGTGATCAAAACTGACCTAAACAATCTCTTAAACAAGATACAAGAATACACTTAAACTGCAGTCAGTCTTACACAACTTTCCTAGATTTCTAACTGACACCAGCCCCGATCACCAACTTTTGTCTTTAAACTGATGATATATTTTTCCACATCTGTTTATCTTCCAGCGCAATCGAACTGATGATCTCCCTGTCTTCCAACTGATGCCAGCCCCATCTGTCTTATCCTAGACCAGCCTCTGTTCTTCTAATGTTTCTTCACACACCTCATTTTTCAAAAGCTCAACACCTGGGATCACAAGTGTTAAAGAATACCAGTGCTGCAATACACCTGTTCTGACCTGACTCATTGAGACCTTCAGAGAAGAAGCTCCAGAGAAGCATATTGGAGATTCTTTCAGTTTCTAAGACTGGGTCTTATTTATGGCTTCAGCTCTCTCCAGCTTTCCACATGGGACAGCCACTGTCTCTCTGGTTACTGGCACCTGGGCCCTGCTACTATCTCTCTACCCTCCTGAATCTTACAGTTTTCATGCCATATCTAAATTCAAAATGACAAAGTGTAGCAACTCAGAAATGTTTACCAAATTCCTCATAGATGACACAGCTTTGATCAATCACAGAGCCATATCCACAGCTTACAGTGCCTTCAAATGCATGCCATATGTAAATATTTTTGAAGACTAAAGCAGAGCAAACACTAGTATGCATCTGCATGGACTTTTCAAGTACAGTAACTATTGACATTGCAGGTCAAGTGCACATGCTCTTGGTGGCTGCCTTCTGAACCAAAGTAGATCCATTGGCATCCTGTCCTCTACCTCTCCCAAAATGCTTGTAGTCAGTCCCACAACTTCCAATATAGATATAAAAAAAAGAAGAAAGAGACAGGGAGAGAGACAGTGAGAGACAAAACAGGAGACTGAAAGAAAATAAAATGAGAAAAACATCTCAAAGAGTAAATAAAGGTGGCATTATCTTTAAATATATCTTGTGTGTGACTTCTCATCACCATGGCTGTTGTCTGTTGTGGAGCATCTGGTTGGTACCTACTTAATGGTGACACGAAGATGTACATATCAGGAGGCAAGACCTACTGAGAGCCAAATAGGTGGCTGCCCACCATCTAGGCTTATATTATGCACAAGGCCTGATGAAAAGTATAACAGGATAACATAAAATGTGAAATAAATAACATTTTGTCTTCTTAATTTTAACCTCTTTAAGGGGAAGAGTTAAAAATGTGGCCCAGTGCAAGCATGCCTCTCTTAGGATCACGTTGCTGAAATTCAACCTAAGCCCTTTTTGTAATTTTGCCATCTCTGAGTTTTTGCATCAGACACATGTAACAATGGCCCACAGATGTTATAGGTTTTTTGCTAAATGCACCTAACAATGTTCCTAGGAAATAGTTTCTTACATCATCTCCACTGTGCAGCTTGGTTACTCAGGAGGGTCAGGAAGACACGTACATTATGCAGGAAACTAAATGAATTGCAAATCAAAGGTCTAACTGCAGTTCTGTCCCCTGAAAGATAGGATCCTGGCTTCACTATTGAGAAGTAAAGGGAAGGGCTGGGTTGGAAATCTTTATATATTTATGGAGGTGTTGTAAGTGAGCAGGTGAAAGCCCTGAGTGGTTTACAGGTAGGGTTTTTTTTTTTTAAAGGAAAATCCCCATGGAATACAGTGATAAAGAAGTTACTTCACTTCTTTGGTGACCAAAAAATGCAGACATTAGAACTCTGGTAACCAGGCACCACATTTCTGAGACTGGCCCCTATTAACTTACTTGAGTGAAGAGAGTTGACAGAGCAGGATGTTGTCCTATCATCTCCAGAATTTCTTAGACTTTGGCATTTGGAAATCCTATACTAAAACTGTTTCATTCACTATAGACAGTGGCTCTAACCTCTTCTTTAAGGCCTGGAGGTCAGTCAGCAGTGTGGAACCACGGGTCAGTTATGGCAGCCCAGGACGGACCAACCGAGGTAACACCATAGCTATGATCCCATGTGGGAATCTTACCAGTCCCTGCCACTTCTCCTGCTCCTGTGTGTGTTGGAGTGGATGAAACTGCAAGTGATTGTTCACAGCTTTCTTTAATGATTCTTATCTGTGGTGTCTGTTAAAAACTTTTTTTAAAAGAAGTTTTGTTTAGCCCTGGGTGATGTAGCTCAGTGCATTGAGTGTGGGCTGTGAACCAAGGGGTCGTGGTTCAATTCCCAGTCGGGGCATATGCCTGAGTTGCAGGCCAGGTCCCCAGTGGGGGCCATGCGAGAGGCAACCACACATTGATGTTTCTCTCCCTCTCTTTCTCCTCTCTCTAAAAATAAAGAAATAAAAAAATTTAAAAAAAGAAGTTTTGTTTATTTGTTTTTACCCGCTTGACTGTTGGGATCCGCTCTGTCTGGTTTCAGGAGTTGTAACCACCCACTGTGGCTAGGGCTGAGTGAGCGACCTCCGGACTGTGAGCCACTGAGGAAACAAAGCTTATCTCCGTGGCAAGAGTGCTGCCTCTGCCATCTCTAGCCCCCAATGCTTGGTTGGTTAGTCAGAGTCTATGGGTATGACCCCTCAGAGAAGGGGCAGCCCTAGCAGACACGATCATGTGGGAGGCCATCTAGGAAGGACTCAGTGGGGGCTGCAGCAAGTGAGGGCGAAGGACCCTCAACCCCTGGGCTATTTTGACATAGCCTGAGTCCCCTTTCCATCTGGGAGAAGCTCTGGGAGAAGTGCTTCCTGGCTCTAATCCACTTAAGCCTGAATCTATGATGGGAAGGGGGTGCAGCACTTTGCTGGCTAGAGTGGTTCCAGGGTAATCGGGCATAACAAAGATTTCATAATGTCCTGTGAAGTCTGCTTTGCTAAGAGTGCTATCATCCATATGATAAGGGTCCGGGCAGGAAATGAGTATGTCTCCTAAAGTTTTTGCAACCCCTTACCTGACAGACACTGACTCATATTAAGCCCTCGGATTTCTTTGAAATCTTATCTATTGTTTGATCCTTGCCACCTGACATTGATTGATGAACTTCACCTGTATCCCTGTGTGTGATGAAGCTAATAAAAAACCATTGAGGTAAGGACTCAGGGCCCTTCTCCCATGAGAGAAGCTGTCACCTTTCCTCCCCAAGCAAATTATGTCTTGGTAGCATTATTTTAATCCATGGCGGACAGGGCGGCCCTGCTGGCGGAGCCCCCCAACACTTGACAAGTTACAAGCAGCTTGTAAATTTTAAACATTTTTTTCACAGAGTTAGCACTTGGTTTCATTAGCCTTTTCTTTGTTTCCCAATTGTACTTATTTGTGCTCTGATATATGTTCTATTTATTCTTCTATATGAATTGTTCACTTTCTCCAGTTTCTTCAAGAGTAAATTGAAATGTGCTTTTCATATTTTCTCCCGTTGAGGTAGTCCTGAAATGTGTCAATTTTCTTCTATAAATGCTTTTGTTGTGTCTCAGATTTAGTTAAGTTGTTTTTCTATTTTCATGTGTCTCAAAGTAGATTCTGTGGGGTTTTTTGTATTTTTAATTTATTGTTTAAAAAATGTTGGTTAATCTTCAATTAGTTGTGTTGTTTCTATTTTGTTTTCCTCATACCTGAAATCAACTTTCTTACAATTGGGGTCAGATAATATGGCAGATATAATTTCATAATTTTTAATTTATTGGAAATTGATTTGTTGACTAGTACAAGATTTCTCTTGGAAAATGTTCCATGTACACACATATATATATATAATGTAGTTTTTCTTTAAATGGTCTATATGTAGTTTTTCTTTAAATGGTTTAAAAGGTCTTCAACAACAATCTGGTCCAAAGTTGCAGATAAGATCATTTGTATCATTTTAAATATTTTTTTAATCCTCAACTGAAAATATATTTTTCATTGATTTTAGAGAGTAATGAAGGGAAACAGATGAAGGTGGAGAGAGTGAGAGAGAGAGAGTTGAAGAGAAATATTGATATGAGAGAGAAACACTAATCAATTGTCTTTCCTGTGCACCTTGAGTGGGAATCAAACCTGCAACATACGTACGTGCCCTGACCAATTGAACTCACAGTCTTTTGGTGCAACACTTAAACCAATTTGGCCACCTGGCCAAGGGGAATTCTTAAATGACTAACAATACAGTATTTAAAAATTAAGAACTGTACTTGAACAACAATAAAAGAAGTTAAAAAAAGTAAAATAACATTACTATGAAAAAACAACGCATACCACATTTAACTTTGATGGGAAACGTTAGGTGGCTTCATTTGGTGTGGTTGGCACAACACAATATACATATGCCTTATTATAGCAATATATGCTTGAAATATTTATAATTTTAATACCTAATGCCACAGCAATACATTTCATTAAAAATGTTAAAAAATGACCTTTGAGGTGTTTCTTAATCATGTTCTTTTCTTAAATTTTGATTGTCTTATTTATTATTCTTTTTTTAAAGGCTTAGGAATAAAGCATCACAGTTTACTTTTGTTTACAGGAATACATATACTGTAAAAAGCTATGGGTACAGAATTTCTATCATCTTTTTCTATTGTTTTTCAAGTAGAGTTTCTGACTTTTCTCCCATGCCTCCCCCAAACCCCAGCCTTCCCCACCTCCTTTTCCTGTTTCCACACCCTGTAATTCCTCATTACAAATGAGAATACAATCAACAAGTTCTCCACTTTAAGTTTTCATCCCTTATCAGGGGCAGGTTCAAGTTTGAATGTGAAATTCTCTGCCCACCAGTGCTTCATATCTCCCAATGGTGTAGCTGTTAAGCTCAGGGTGAGTAAAATACCCTGGTAATAGGAAACAGGGTGTTCTCATCAGGGTGCTCTCATCAGTCTTTGCACACCTAAGTGTGTGGAGCTCAGTCCATAAACTCTGGCCATAGGTTCTCTGTATGGCACAGGTGAGTGGTGGTAAGTGTGAGGATGGAGGGCAGCAGGGCTAGGCCAGCTGCTTCAGTGGGAAAGAAAAGAAGAGGACACACCTTCAGAATGGCTCAGACCAAGTGCAGGGTTATGCCTGGCTCTTCTCATACACACTTATACACTCTTTCCAAAGACATTTTTCTGTAGATATATGAAGAGTTTATCATGGATACAAAAATCAACTAATTTTGTGTGTGACCCATCTTTTTGGTCAGCATTTGGAAATGCATCCAGATGCACAGAAGGCTATGCCATCTGTGACATATAAAAAGAGACCTCAATGATGTTGAAGTTGACCGACACTTTGACTAAAACTAAAGCCTGGTATTGTGACCCATTGTTTCATGGAGTTATGCTAAATGAATCACAACATGCCTTGAGGTAGCAGGTGTATCATATTCATTCTTGCAAGAGGAATTAACCCAAATTTATCCCAAATATTTGAGTTGGCCTAGAGCTTCATTGCCACTTTCAGAGATCCTTGATTTGGCCACACATATAGGACAAGAAACAGGACCCCATGCATCCCAGAATACATGACAGGTTGCTTTCAATATTCATTTCCATACTTAGAATGTCAACAGGCCTGTGAAGAAATAGACAGATGGCTTTCCAAGTGTGAGTAGAAATACATGGATTTACACAGTGACAGAAGGTCCAATTGTATCTTCTGGAAAACTAAACACCAGAGAAATAATGTGTCATGGCTGGTGTTATGCTAGATAAATTTACTAATATCTCCTTTTCATATAAGCAAATTAAAGCCCATGGCAATGACAGGATATTTGCAACACATAATCTGGAAGTGAAAACAATCAGTTTTTGCTGAGAAGGCGCGCAGTGTTCACATAGCAAAATGTTGTACTAGGACATGTTGAATGGTATTGAATGCCATATAGCTCCTATTTATAGGAGCTATCTAATAGTAAATAGTTCCATATGGAAACTTAGTAGTATAGACAATATGGGACACGTCTGGTGGACCCTGGAGGTGAGAACCCTCCTTAGGGAAAAGCAAGTGTCATTTTCACACTCAGTGAACCAGGAAGGATCTATTGTAAGCAACATCACCATGAAACACCAAAGAATTAGCATCTTGAGCTCACCCCAAAACTGACAGGCTTTCAGAACATGTATGGAGAGACAGATGGACACAAGGTTACAAAGACTGAGTTTTAAATGTATAATTTCAGTTTAGGGTGGGGGAGAATTATCCAATTATGATTATCCATGAATTTTTTAGATGTATTAATAGTTTGTAATAAAAGCATTGCCCCAAAAGCCCACAACAAAACCAGAGTTTTCTAAGCTCTTCTTGTTTCCTTGCTTTGTCTACAGTCCTAGAAATTGCCTAGCAACACAATCATTGTTAACAACATGAGAAATTCATGTTTGTCATGAGAAATCTATTTGTTTTCTATTCAGAACTCAGAGAAGACATCTATTGTTGGGTGCTTATAGTGCTATCAGAAAACCTGTGTGGCTTGGGGCTTGGCAACAATTATTGAGGAAATAAAGGGCAACACACCACATGGAGATGAAAAAGTTTTGCTGAAAAAATTTTCATGTGATAGATACACCTATCAGCTTTGGTCTTGCTTTAACACAAAATGAGTATTCCAGAATCTTAAAGCTTTACAGTCACTATGGATTTGTACCCCCTGCCCGTCACACAAACTCTGCTGCATGTAGGTGGAAATAAGGATGCCTTTCTCATTTTAAATATCAGGTTTTGGTAACTTTACAGCATGTCCACTGGAGCCTAACAATTCTTATTGAAAGATAATATTTGTAGTGTTAAAGTCTTATTTTCCTTTGTGTATTTTTTTGGAAATGCTTTTCTCTGGTCCTGTAGAAAGGTGGATGAGAAGATTTTTCTAGGATCACCACAGTTTCTGCATCATGTCCCAGTGTGGGAAGGCAGCAGAATTGTCTGGTTCCCAGTCTTCACACTGACAGCTCGTAGGCTCTTGTAGCACCATTACGTGCAGAGTGCAGAGCTTTGCAAAACCAGAACTGTGGTGCCAGAGTGCTAGTTCTGTACAAGGGTGTGCTTCCTGCCCATGCCCCGCTGCCGAGTGTCAGAAAAAACTCTTAAGTTAGAAGCTTCTTCAAACACCGCTCCAGTTGACAAGTGTTCAAATGTTTTGTCATCTCACTGCATAGCCTGTGTGTCTTGGACAGAATTCTTGACCATGTCATTTTCTAAAGATCCCCCAAAAAAAGAACAATAAAGAAGAAAAAAGGAAATGTTGCTGCTATAAAGGATTGTATCCTATAGAAAAAATAAAAGGGAGAAAATGATGAAAGCCGCTGAGAACTATCATTTCTTTGGTTTCTTTTGTTTAACAGAAATGACAAAAGATCCAAGACTTGTGCCAAAAACATCTAGGTTGCCTCTTCTCTGCTCTGCACCTTGGGTGCTCTTTCTGCAATCATGTGTGAAATAAAGACTGAAAGACACAAATATTGGAAGAAATAAGAATCTAGCTCTATATCCTTTACCACATGCTGCCACACAGAGGGAAATATATCAAAAGTCTTATCTAGAGATTGTTCTATATGCAGCTTTTACACAGGTAGCAAACTAGAAAAATCGTGATCAATTAGCTACAAGTGGATTCAACATTGTTTAATTAGAATGATAGCCACTCACATTTCCCTGTATGTCTTGCCCAGGTCTTCCCTCATGATTGTAGTTTTAATGACATCTCCTTTATTTATTCTATGGCACATACTTTAAGATACTTTTCCTTTTCTATCTCGAATATTTTACTTCAATATGCAAGCAACTATCCAAGCATTTCCTCTGTCTGCTGATGGCCATTACCTAAATACAAAAAATTAACTACTTATGCTCAGATTCTGTTTCTAATTCAGAAGTTTCATAGAGTGAAGTTTCCTCTCTAGGGTTCATTTTATTTGCCAGACGCATATCACACATAGTGGAAGCTATACTCACATTCAGTTAAAGAGTACAGAGAAAGAACATATAGATTAAAAATTTCCTCTTGCCTGGCTGGTACAGCTCGGTGGATTGAGTGTGGGGCTGTGAACCAAAGGGTCGCTGGTTTGATTCCCAGTCAGGGCACATGCCTGGGTTGCAGGCCAGGTCCCTAGTTTGGGGCATGAGAGAGGCAGCCACACATTGATGTTTCTTTCCCTCTCTTTCTCCTTCCCTTCCCCTCTCTAAAAATAAAATCTTTTTTAAATACAATTTTTTATTTTAATTGTTGTTCAAGTACAGTTTTCTGTCTTTTACTCCCATCCCAGGCCACCCATCCAGCCCTCCACCTTTTCTACCCCCCTAGTTTTTGTCCATGTGTCTTTCATACTTGTTCCTATAATAAATAAAATCTCAAAAAAAAATTCCTCTCTCTATTGGAAGCTGAAAGAGAAGAGGTCTCAATCCTGTTGAAGTTGACCTTCTTACACATAGAGACACAAATAACAATGACAGTAGTTCGCCTTCTAAATAAAGCACTCTCTAGGTTTGGGATCCAAATGAGAGTCCTCAGAGAAACTGCCTCAATGTAAGTATAAACTAGCTTCATAATATTGAAACATAAATCCCTATATAGACATATGTAACAATTAAAAGTAAACTGTTTGCAACCTGGGGGCATTTTCCCACCACAAACACAAAATATGACCAAAAAGCGAGGTAATGAGATTAACTGAAGGGACAATATGGAGCGGTGGATTCAGGGCAGTGTCTATACTGGACTGAGAATGAGTCCTAGTTTGTTGATAATCAAATGCCGAAACATTGCACAGTGCACCACTATAATACAGACTTCTATGTCCAAGTGGCAGATAAGTGAACATTTTCAGTACACACTTGAGAAATAGAAATGCATGTTTCTATTTCCCAAAGGAGGAAATAAACTCCCAGGGGACTGGAAGATCTCCATGAGTCCACAATACCTGGGTTTCTGAGAGGATTGATGCTACTCTCACATAGGGGTGGCTGTGGCTGCTCAGAAGGGATTGGCCTGAGAAGCCCAGTGTGGGATTCAAGGGAAATGCCTCCTCTTCTTCAAGATGGCAGAACTGTAGGAGATTTCTTACTTCAACTCACTGATGATGACATTTATTTTCAAGAGTTCCAGTGGTTTTTTTTTTTAAGACAATGTATTTTTGGGGATAGCTGTTTTACCTCAGGTTTTGGTGTTTGAATTCCAGAACAAGAACCAGAGAAACATGTGGAGGAGTTTTTATTTACTGTGTATTGAATTTATAGAGGTGATGTGGTGTAATAAATCAATAAAGGTTTCAAGTGTACAATTTTATTACACACTACTGGTCTATGTTATTGTGTTTTCATTATCCAGTGTCAGGTCTTTTTCTATCAATACTTATTTTTCTCTATTCTACCCTTTCCCTTCTTTGATACTACATTTCCCCTTCTTTATAAGGATTTTTCTATTTTTGTCATTATTTCTGAAGAGCTTTCAACCCCATCTCTTCTGACATCTGTCAGTCTCTATTTAGTATCTATGACTCTGTTTGTATTTTGTGTATTTTGTTCATTATATTATACATATGAATGAATCCACATGGTCTTTTTCTTTCTGTCTTATTTCTATTAGCATAATACACTGTACACCCATCAATGCCACTGCAAAAGATATCTTTTTTTTCATGGTCAAGGAGTACTGAATTGTGTAAATTTCTTCATGAGTTGCTTTTTCAAAAGAGTTTTACTTATTTATTTTTAGAGAGGGAGCAGGGAAAGAAAAAGAGAGACATCAATGTATGGCTGTCTCTCACAAGTTCCCCACCAGGGTCATGGTCAGTAACCCAGGCATGTGCCCTGACTGGGAATCGAACTGGCAACCCTTTGGTTCATAGGCTAGTGCTCAGTCTGCTGAGCCTCACCAGCCAGGGAATCATGCACTATTTTGAGAATGTAAATTACTGCAGCAACCATAGAAAACTCTAGGTAGTTTCTTCAAAGTATTAAAAATTAAATTGCCTAATGATCAAGCATTTCCACTTGTGGAATTGTATCTGAAGAAACTCAAAACACTAATTAGAAAAAAATATATGCACCCCTGATACAGATAGATCTGATTAAGATAACTCAGATCACTGGGTAAGTAAAGAGGAGCAATACTAGGATGAGTTCGCAAGGACAATGTTGGGTAGTCTAGGAGGGGATTGTCCAAAAAGCTGAACATTTCTAGAGCCAGTGAGAAAAAAAAAGAGCGCTGGCTCTAACTGGGAGACTCTGGGTCTTGGTTGAACTCTCTGGTTCCTGAGGTGGGACTCTCTGTCTTGTGCTTTCAAGTTCTTCTTCCAGAAGGAGGACTGGATGATTGTGCAGCAACTGCCTGAATTTCCCAATGGATCACATTTTCTATGGGTGTGAACTCTGTGCAAAGCCTAGAGTCAGGCTGTCCTGGCACAGGGTGGCAAGTGTTTTTTTGTTGTTGTTTGTTTTTCCAGTGTTCTGCAAGGAACAGGCTCTGAGGCAGAAGCCTGCCATTCTCCCAAAATTGTGTAGTTTTTGTATATGATGTTGTTTTTACTTTGTAAGCTAACCTTATAGAAACAAGGCAACTGTTGAAACTAACAGGGAAGGATTGAGAAGATGGCAGTGAGTTAGGTGTGAGCAGAGCCCAGTTCTCCTTGTGCCCAGCTGGAACACATAGATGATCTTCTGAGGAACAGAGTAAACAGCCAACGAAATGCCAGCTCATATGAAGTTTGGAGGCCGAAAATTGCAGAGGACATTGACAAACAGATGATGAGATTGCACTAGGACAGAAAGGTCCCTAGGATCAATGCAGGCACCAAGGCTGCTGCGGCCCCTGGCCTGGCGCCTGCTGCAGCATATAGGGAGGAGAGTTTGATCACCGGCTCCCTCCCCTACCAGAGCAGGGAGGGTAGCCCATCACCAGGAGGGACCTGGATGCTGAAGGTCACTAGGGGGAATAGAGATGAAGTGGGAGACATACAGAAGCACTATACACCTGCTGGGACTGTGGGTGCCAGCACCAGACAAATTGAGGTGCCAGATGACGCCTGGAGAAGGGGGCAGTTGGGCCGTGCCAGACTCTGACTCGGATAGTCTCCAGACTAGTTGGAAGGTTGGACTGTGTGAAAAGCCGTGTGCTTTTTAAGAACAGGGGGCAGCTGCTTTGTAAAAAACTCAAGCAGTTGCTGACATACCCTGAGGGTGATTTCAGCTGCACATACCCAGAGACTGAGTGGCTAAGTAGAACTGCACACCCAAGCTTGTCTCACACTGCATGCTGAGAGGCTGACTGGAGCTGCACGCCCAAGACTAAGTAGCTGAGTGAAACAGCATGCCCGAGATTGATTGACTCACGCTCTGTGCCTACTGACTGAATGGCTGATTTGAGCCTCGTAGCTCATGGAGGACCAGGGCCAGAGGCTGGGAAACTATAAATATTGCAGCCCAGACCTAGTCCCCATCCTCTCAAAACCATAGGAAGGGAGAAAGGCGAAGCCTGGCACCTCTCTTCCTGTGGCATCTAGGAAGACCAGCAGAACTAGCTGAACAAATTTAAAGTCAACAGGAGGCTTAGTTTTTTCCTCTCTTTCTTTCCTCCCTCACCAAATGAGACAATAAAATCTGGAGTTATGAAGGATCTAGAGACCAATTGAAAGGGGAAGCACAAGGCTAATCCCCAAAATGAGAAACTGAGGCAAATGTCACTTTGCTACCCCATAGAACCTGAGAGAGAAGTTCATAAAGATACAAACCTACCTAAAGCAGATAGAAATATTTCACACAAACAACCTAACTCTGTTCTGTTACAGAACAGTCACATACACACACAGGGGCCCAGACTCCAGGGGATGGTATACTAATACTGTCCAGACCACCTACTACGCTCGTCTGTCTGCCACCAATCGTAAAGATATCTCTCAATGCCAGAGATTTGTGAAAAAGAAAGGAAATGTTTATTTAAGACTATACAGACTTAAAGTACTGACCTAACATCTTCATTAAAATATCAAAGTCCTTTAAGATACCCACAGATGCACTCAGCACTCCTGTTTTCCCCCTGACCTAATTCAGGGTACAATAACTCAGGGAAAGAGCACACGTCTGTTTCCAGGCCGCTGGCACCATCAGCAGTGTTGCCATCCAGGCAGGATATCCAATTAATCCAAAGTTATGTGGCACCTTCTCACGGTCTAATGGCAAGAGTTCTTTGTACCCATTTGTCCAGGCAAAGTCTCTTGTTTCCTCCACCAGAGCTGCAGGGGTGTGCACTCTGGCAACACCTTGTGGTTCCCTCCTTCCCCAAAGCTGCGAAGGGGTCTGCACTCTCGCTAAGACCGCGTGGTTCCTTTCTTGCACTGCCACAATCTCATGGTCCTTTTCTTCCACCAGAGCTGTGAGGGGGTCCTCACTCTGCCAAAACATCGTGGTTCCCCCCCAGTGGCTTCTGTGTCTGGGTTTAAATCTCTGCGCCAATCTTCCTCTGCACCCCCATTTCCGACTTCTCCTACAATCAGTTACACCTGCCAGCATCCCTGTATTATCCCAAGTTTACTGGGCGGCCATTGTGAGTCTGGGCAAATATGGACCAATATCCTGGAGCCAATCTTCTTCCAGCTCCCACGCAGGCGCTGTAACTCTGGGGACCTGCCCCCCACTTACATCTTGGGGGAAGTGACTTCCATCCCCCTGGCTCCAAGCATGGCCACAGCTATTTAACATATCCAAGTGACCCGTCAAAGGCTATAGATATGTTAAATGACCATGCCTTGGATTGGCTGCAAGGCTGTGGCTGTACAGAACAGCCCTGCATGTTCCCGACTCCATGTG
>PVKM010000733.1:75915-95584 GCA_004027735.1 Carollia perspicillata
CAATAAATCCAGGAGCTGTTTCTTTAAAAAGATGAACAAAATCAACAAGCCTTCAACTAGACTCCTCAAAAAAAAAAAAAAAAGAGAGAGAGAGAGAGAGAGAGAGGGGATCAAATAAATAAAATCAGAAATAAAAGAGGAGTGATTATAATAGACACCACAGAAATACAAAGAATAGTAAGAGATTACTATGAATGACTATATGCCAAAAAAATTGAAAACCTGGGTGACAAAGACAAATTTCTAAAAATATATAATCTTTCAAAACTGAAGAAGCAGAAAGCCTAAACACACCAATAACAGCTCATGAAATTGAAGCAGTTATCAGTAAACTACCAGCACACAAAAGCCATGGACTGGATGATATTACAAGAGAATTTTATGAAATACTTAATAGCTAATCCCTCTACTTCTCAAATTATTCCAGAAAATCAAAGACTACAAATTCTTTTTACTAAGCCAGCATAATCCTAATGCCAAAACCAGATAAAGACATAACAAAAAAAGAAAACTCTAGGCCAATAATGCTGATGAATATATACGCTAAAATCCTCAACAAAATGTTGGCAATCGTATCCAGCAATACATTAAAAAGATAATACACCACAATCAAGTGGGGTTCATCTCAGGGATGCAAGATTGGTACAATTAATGCAAATCAATACATGTAATACATTACATAAACAAAAGAAAAGGCAAAAATCACATGATCATATCAAAAGGTGCAAAAAAAAAAAAAGCATTTGATAAGGTACAGCACCCATTTATGGTAAAAAACACTCAGCAAAGTGGGAATAGAAGGAGCATATCTCAACATAATAAAGGGTATATATGAGAAATATACAGCCAATATCATACTCAATGAGCAAAAAACTAAAAGCTTTCCCACTAAGATCGGGAACAAGAAAAGCATTCCGCTTTCACCACTCCTATTCAACATAGTATTAGAAGTCCTAGCCACTGCAATCAGACAAGAAAAACAAATAAAAGGAATCCAAATTGGAAAGGAGCAAGTAAACCTGTTATTTCTGCAGATGACATGATAGTGTACATAGAAAATCCTATAGTCTCCATCAAAAAACTACTCAATCTAATAAATGAATTTGGCAAAACAGCAGGATACAAACTCAATATTCAGAAATCAAAGGCATTTTTGTACATCAACAATGAAATATCAGAAACAGAAATCAGGAAAAAAAACCTATTTGATATAGCAACAAGAAAAATAAAGTGCCTGGGAATAAAGTTAATCAAGGAGGTAAAAGACCTGTACTCGGAAAGCTGCACAACACTGAAGAAAGAAATTAAGGAAGGCACAAACGAAAGGAAGCATATACCATGCTCATGGATTGGAAGAATTAACATCGTCAAAACAATGTATAGATTTAATGCAATCTATACATTTTACCCAATCCATACCTGGGTATAGATTTTACCCAAAACAATGTATAGATTTAATGCAGTCCCTATTAAATTACTAATGACATATTTCACAAATATAGAACAAACATTTCAGAAATTTATATGGAACCATAAAGGACCCCAGATAGCTGCAGCAATTTTCAGAAAGAAGAACAAAGTAGGAAGGATCACAATATCTGACATCAAACTGTATCACAATGTCATTGTGATCAAAACAGCTTGGTACTGGCATAAGAACAGACACATAGATCAATGGAACATAGAGAGCCCAGAAATAAATCCATGTGTCTATGGACAATTAATTAATATTTGACAAAGGGTCAGAAGCATAAAATGGAGTAAAAATAGCCTCTTCAACAAATGGTGTTGGGAGAGCTGGATAGCTGCATGAAAAAAATATGAAACTCGATCACCAACTTACACCATATACAAAAATAAATTCAAGGTGGATAAAATACTTAAATATAAGCTATGACACCATAAAAGTCCTTCAGGAAAGCACAAGCAAAAAAATCTCAGATATTCCATGCAGCAGTATCTTCACCGACATGTCCCTTAGAGCAAGGGACATAAAGGAAAAAAAAAAAAACAAATGGGACTTCATCAAAATAAAAAGCTACTGCATGGCTAAAGAAAAGAGCATTAAAATGAAAAGAGAACCAACTCTATGGGAATACATATTTGCCAGTGATCCTCAGACAAGATTTTGATCTCCAAAATTATATATATAGAACTCACATGACTCCACTCCAGGAAGACAAAAACCCAATTAAAAAATGGGCAAAAGATGTGAACAGACACTTCTCCAAGGAGGACATACAAAGGGCCCAGAGACATATGAAAAGATGCTCAGTATCACTAGCCAACAGAAAGATGTAAATTAAAACCACAATGAGATACCACTTCACACCAGTCAGAATGGCCATCATAAACAAATCAACAAACAAGTAGTGTTGGAGAGAATGTTGGTTAAAGGGAACCCAAGTGCACTGTTGGTGGGAATGCAGACTGGTGTAGCCGCTGTGTGAAACAGTATGGGATTTGCTTAGAAAACTAAAATGGAACTGCCTTTTGACCTGGCAATTCCATTGCTGGGATTATATCCTAAGAACCCTGAAACACGAATCTGTAAGAACCTATGCACCCCAATGTTCACAGAAGCACAACTGACAATAGCCAAGTGCTGGAGGCAACCTAAGTGCCCATCAGTAAATGAATGAATCAAAATCTATGGTACATTTACACAACAGAATACTATGCAGCAGAAAGGAAGGAGATCCTACTGTTTGGGACAGCATGGATGGAACTGGAGAGCATTATGCTAAGTGAAATAAGCCAGGCAATGAAAGATAAATACCATATGATCTCACTTTTAAGTGGAACCTAATCAACAAAACAAACAAGCAAGCAAAATATAACCAGCAACACTGAAACTAAGAACAATCAGACCGTAACCAGAGGGGAGATGGGAGGGGATAAAAGGGGGAAAGGATTTCAGGAATACCTATAAAGGACACATGGACAAAACCAAACTGGGGGTGTGGAATGTGGGGAGGGAGGCTGGTGCTGGGTGGGAGTGGTGGGGGGAAAAGGCAGACAACTGTACTTGAACAGTAAAATAAAAAAAAAAGAAATTGAGACTACTATAATAGCATAATCAATAGAATATACTTTAAAAAATAAATTAATTAACATAAGAATAATATAAATCAAATCATTGTTGAATTTACTCCTTGTAACCAGAAAAAAATATGCTCAACATCTCATCAGAGAAATGCAAATTGAAATTATGTCAGTCAGTGAAAGGCCAACAACACATGATCTCGCTTATATGGGGAATTTAATAAACTAAATAAACTGGTGAACAAAATAGAAACAGATGCATGGATACATGGAGCAGACTAACAGCTGAGGGGAGGTGAGTAGGTGGGACTGGATAAAAGGTGAAGAGATTAGCCAAATAATGTATGTGCATAATCCATAGACACAGACAACAATGTGGTGATGGCCTGAGAAGATGAAGGCAAGGGCTGGGTGGAGGTGGGGAAAGGGGAGTAGGGAATGAATGAGGATATCTGTAACAGAATAAATAATAAAAACAAAGTTAAAAAAAACACAATGAGATACCTCCTCGCACCTCTCAGAAAAGCTATCATCAATAAATTAACAAACAAGTGTTGGCCAGAATGTGAATAAAAAGAAACCCTCATGAACAGTTGAAGGAAATGCAGCTTTGTACAATCACTAGGGAAAATATGTGAAGGATTCTCAAAAATGAAAAATAGAACTGCCTTATGACTCAGCAATTCCACTTATGGGTATATATTCACAGAAACTGAAAACAATAATTTGAAAGAATATATGCACCTCCATGTTCATACTAGAAATGGAATCAATGCAAGTGGCCATCAACAGACAAGTGGATAAAAACATTGTGGTACATATATATACAATGGAATATTATTGGGCCATAAAAAAGAATGGAATTACCACGTGGACAGCCAGATAGACCACAGAGTATTTTGAAAAGTGAAATAAGCCAGACAGAGAAAGACAAATAACATCTGGTATCACTTATATATGGACGTAAAGAATAAAATAAACCAATAAACAAAATAGAAATAGACTTACAGATACAGAGAACTGAAGGAGTCCACAGGGGATAGATGTTGGGGGACAGGGTTAAAAAGAGGTGCTGGGTTAAGAAGTAAAAACTGATAATTACAAAACAGGAATGGGGATGTAAGAAAGTGCATAGAAAGTATATTTTAACAATATTGGTATAACTACTCATTGTGCAAGGCTGTCACTGGAATTATCGGAGGGAACACTTTAAACACATATGAATGACTATCTGCTGTGCTGTACACCTGTAACTAATAAAAAAATAAAATTAAAACAATTACATAATTGGATTTTGCTATACATATGAAACAGTATTAAAGAAAAATAATTTACATTAACAGAATTATCAGAATCATATTTGGATTTACAAAGAAACATAATAACCTGTTTATTGTATAACTAGCCATTTTTAAAATTGGAACAGTTAATAGAACAAAGTTTTTATAAACATAGTAGTAATGTGTAGCAAATTACACCAATTAAACAGCTTAAACTTATAAGGGGTAAAACCCCCAAATCCCTGAATTTCTAAGCATTTGTTTCAAAGTTAACTGTTTCACCAAAATGTTACTTTAGAAGAGATATTCAAGTATTTCTCCCCTTACATTATCATACTTCCACAAGTGAAAAGGGAACAATTCAATCTGTCATTTTACCTATTCTCCTCTATCTGATATTAGTCTTACTGCAGTGAATTTATTATCTTTGTTCTAGAATATTGCTGATATTGTACAATAAGCTTGCCTACAAGAAATCCATACCTGTGTCTGAAACATTTTCTGGATAAATGATTGAGAGGTTAAGGCCAGCTGTCAATGAGGACAGACTGTTCCCTGTCAGCTAGCAGTTTGATCTTTTCTATCAAATTAAAATTTCTTCGTGCATAGGATTACATCTTATTTTTTCTGCATCCTTTGTAGCAACTACTAAGTCTTATGGGTATGATGAGTTCCACTTGGTGAATATCTGCGGAAAATTTTTTTCTTCCTGCCTCAAAGAAAACCTCAATCCATCATGGGATATACTTTAATTCCAATAACACAAATCAGATTCATTAAAAATTACATTAAGTGTTATCCATACTAGTAGATATTTAAAATGTTGGGCTTGTTCTCTCTGACATCATTTGAAATTCATTTCAATTTTTAAACATTGGCATGAGGTGAAAAACAAGAAACTCACAAAGGGAAGTAACTTCCAAAATATTAAATTTTATTTAATGCAATTAGCCCCAAAAGTGAAGGGAAAAGGTATGGCTTAATGTATTTTGGAAAAAGACAATATACATTCTAAAATACTCTTAAAGACCATATATAAGTTTTATCTTACCATGTTACCCTAAATCACCTCAATTGAAATATAGGACCTTTTCACTTGAATAGTAATTGAAAATGAATATAGGGGCTTAAAATCCCAGCAGGATAAAAAGAAATTACATTTACATTTTAAATTACATTTAAAATAATGTACTTTTCATAAACTAGCAGCACTTCATTCTATCAGAACATACAGATTTTAATTCACTGATTGGTCAGACACAAGGGAAAATGTGTATATGTCCGAAAGAGCTCATTGTACAAAAGAAAACTGAAGCTACTATTTTTCCTTAATGACTAATAATTTCCCTCTTAGGTGGTATGTGAAGTCACTGGAATGCTAACTTCAATAGTAGAGAGGTGGGAGCATGCTGAATCAGGCTGTTTTCCTGCCATAGTGACTTGACAGGGGGATTTTGTAAAGTTAGAGACAGTCGAAAAACTGCTAACAGGAATAACTATGACATCATCAGTTTTTCCAGAGGCAGAGGAAGGCACTGGATGGAGATCCAACATTCAAGCATATTCCCTGTGGAGGATAAGGTTTGAGAGCATTGTTTTATAATACTTTTATGCCAAGCTGTCCAATTTTAAAATGTTAGAACAGTAAAAATTAGGTGAAGGTTAATAATACAGAATATCGAAGGAAGTTTACCAACTTGTTGTAAGAGAATTAAGAACATTAATATACCCAGGAATATGACAACTATGAAATAAACATAATGATTATACATGACTTAGCTTCACTGGTTTGGTCCCAGATACTGGAAAAGGCTGTCTGCTACAAATGCCGTCTGCTGTTTTGCCCAAGTGGCTGTATGCTGTGAACTTCAATGTGAGGTATTCTGTCCAGCCAGGCAAATGAAGTATAGTTTTTAAAGTGTAAAACATAAGTCCATAAATCAAATACCTTTAAGTTTGCAAAGCAGGGATTTATTAACAATACCCAGTCCCTTCCAGTGAGTCTGTAGTGAGTCCTTGTGCAGATTTCTTTTCAATGGACCATATCTCTAGATTGTAGGCCATGCTGTCACTGTCTTCATTTCCCAGGAGTGTGCTGTCAAATGATTGTTCGATAAGCTTTGAATTAATTTCCAGAGCTTTTTTAAGTTCTTCACAAAGTCAGAAGCTCTGCTTAATAAGGCAGATTTGTGTATTTCCTGATCTAGCTTCATAGGCCTTCCGGTAACAATTAAAAAAATGGACATATGATGTTTACAAAGGAAGCAGATCTTAAGTTAAGCAATACCAGGGGAAGGGTTTTAGGATAAGGCAAATTTAAAAAGTCAACGAATTTTACCTATTTAACTACCTGTTGATTTGCTCTATAAAGTCAGAGGAATGTGGATAAGTACAATGGAAATGCTGTAATTTTGGGCGAATTATGCATATCTGGTGTAGAATTTCTTTTAAAGTGGTTCCCCCGATTGCTATGGGGATACGTGAGAATTTTTCAAGCAGGAACATTCCTTTCTAGAGGTATTTTAGTGACTGCTATGGCTGTGATTCCTTTGACATGGGAATACCTGTACCCAATGTAAACACATACGAATTATCACTACTATACCTTTATCTTTGAAGGTGGGGAAATGAAATTGAAATCCACTTTCCAAATCTCAAATAAGCCTAACTAGTTTATTCCCCTCTTTTAAAATATTCCCTATTTTATCAAGATGACAAAGGCTTGACAAGCAATTATAGAAATTTAAATGGTTAGAAACAAAAATGTAGCTCTTTCAATATTAGAAAGTTTGGTTTACCCAATCAAAGGTCTGATACAGAGCATAGGAAACAGTCTAACACACACAAAATCCTTAGTTTTCCTTTACAATTTCTTACCAAAAGCACACCATTAGTACAGGAAAATGTTGCCCTTTTAACAGATAGAGAAACTGTGAAAAGGATTTTATCTATACCACTGTATTTTTGAAATTACCTTAGATATATCCTGATCTTGGTTATTTTGACCATGTGAGACTTCTTCTCTCAAAATCCCTTCATGAACTTCCTGCAACTTCAACAAACCTTCTGCAGCTTGCAGAGACCCTTCAACTTTTGTTCTGTCTTTCCCCTTTCTTATTCTAACACTATCATTTTACTCTAGGAGAGTAAATCATTTTACTCTACAGAATAATTTTTATTATTCTCTTTTCCTTTAACAAAAATAAATTTTCATTCCTTGTACCTGCTTTTACCAAACACACATATGTTATTCTAGACAGCATCCCAATCAGGTTTCATCACTAGTGCCTGGATCTTGATCTGAGGCATTCTGTGCCCTTCTAGCCTTGCAAAGTAACACCCTAAGCTCTCCCAATTTATTAACCTGCTTCTCATGTTGTCTGCCAGTCCTAAAGCTAGCAGGGCAATAGCAATCAATATCCTTAGGCTTGCTTTTATTTACTGAAGATTAATCCTAGATCACATGGACTTAAAAAGCAATTGGAATAGTTTATGTTATTTCTCCAATTTGTATGAGCACTCATTTGATTTAAGCCAATTAAACAGGGCTCCTTTATAACCTCATTTTGCAATTACAATACTGTTCAGCATCATAACTATAGCATATCTATAACATACATACATTGACATAAACACACAGGCAGCACAATAAAACAAAACTCAAAAGAAATCTGGATCTAAATTGTTTTCTGGTAGATGGATTAAGTTACGGTTTTGCTTAGATAGCCAAAGTTTTTGCATGCTGTGACAATTTAAAGCTGTTGTTAAATCAATGAACGCATTCTGTTGTCTCTGAGAGATCTGAGATCCTCTTCAAAAGTGCCCCTTAAAGTTGACTCATCAACACACACAAACAAAAGAATATAAAAAGCGAGTGTGCACAATAAAGTAGGAAAGCTCAGGAAGCAGAGAGCAGCCTCAGAAGGTTTGAATTTAAAAGGGGGAAAGACATTCCTGGAGAAAGGTGGTACTTGGCACAAATAGCTGCTGCTCACCTCCCCTATGCCCCCCAAACTTCCAGAAGTAGAGAAGATTGGGTGAAAAAAGCCACCTCAGAAGCCATTTATAAAATGCATAACACTCAGTTTATTTTCTTTTAGTGCTCTCCAAGTACCACTTAAGCTTCTCATTGTTTCTGGGAAGTACAGCATTTCCTTTGTCCTAATTGAGGATGAAAAATGACAAGCTCTGTGGTCCCAAAGGAGCCCCATCTTGACCAACAAAGGTTAAGATTGTCCCACTTTTTTTGTCCAGAGATCTAGCCAATTACAATTGTCTACACTGTAACTTTTGTTGTATATGTAATCAGTGAAAATGTACACTGCTGTCACCTCATTTCAGATCATTATGGATGGGGCTGATTAATGTGAGAATTTTAGAGCATAAGTTACCCATTTTGCAGTTTTCCTTGAGTGGCATCCCCACCCCTCAGTGCCCTTTAGCATGAGTCCCCACACACCTTATGTACCAGGCCAAATCCCAACCTTCAGAAACCCTCCCAGGTACCAAACCTAACTGGAGAATACCCTCATGAGGTACCAAGTGCAATGAAGTAAAGCCATACCCAAATCATATGGAAAGGTTTTCTTGGTTCAAACATATGAACCAAAGTCACAAATGAGGGTACCCTACCTACACTGAGTAATATCTCTAAGACTAACCAAAAGCCTGGGAGACCCTGGATCTGAGAGGACTCATCCAAAACCCTCCCGATGCTGATGGGAAGATTAACTGAGCTCAAGACACTCATGTAGATGCCAAAGCATTGGTTTAAGATGGCACTGGGAGGAAAATCTAGCTCTCACTTCAGATCCCACCATTACCTTGCAATGTAACCCAAAGGTCATTGGCATCAATTAAATGCCAACATGAGTCCCTATTGTGTAATGTGGTGAAGGGGGCGATTTATTCAGTGCAAACAGCTCAACTATAATGTAGCTCAGCTGTTGAACAACGTGACTGTGAGGCAGCCTGGGCATGCGACAGCCCAGTGTTGCTTGGCCCCTCTCTGGTGAGATGCCTCTTCTCCACTCCAGCAAGACAGCTTTGGTATTACAGCTCCAAATCAGGGAAATGCAGTCTTCAGTGGAAACCAAAAATGCACTCCTGAGATAGAGGGGAGGCTGACATAGAGAGAGAAGTCCTCACCCTGGTTGAATTTTCATCCTAGGAGTGTTCCTGGAAAGGTTGACAGGTGGTAGTACAGTGCAGGAGGCAGGCAGCCAACGCTGGTGGATTAAGTATTATTTACACCAATTTACAGACAACAAAATGAAAACCGAGGGTAACCTTCTCAAGGTCACACAGCAAATGAGAGAACTGGAACTAACTTACTCTAAGTCCAGACTCTTTTCACTACATCAGTTTTAAAATGTGCTCTGCAAACCTCTGTGAATCTCAAAGACCCTTGAGGGGGGATCCAGGAATGAAAACTGTTTTCATAAAACTAAAGGCACTTTTTGCCTTTCACCATGTTAACATTTGCACTGATGGTGCAAAAGCAATGGAGGGTAAAGTTGTTGGGAGCTTAGCCTGAATCAAGGCAGTGACACCAAATTTCACTAACAGTCTTCACTGCTGGTCACTTACAATATAAACACTACCAGTTTCACTTTGGAATGCCCTTGATTAAGCAGTAAAAATTAATAGTAATTTTACTAAATTTCAATCCTTGACTACACTTTTTTAATATTTTGTGACTGAGAAGTATGCCTAAAGTACCTCTGCCACATACCCAAGATGTGTCTAAAAGAAAAGTAATTGTGCAATAGTTAGAGTTCAGAGCTAAACCAGCCTTTTTTTTCCCAAATGGAACTTTAACGGATGACTGGTAAACAAAGGCTATTCAGGCTTAAGTATATAGCAGATGTTCTCTCAAAAAGGAAAAAAGCGAGTCTGTCATTTGAAGGAAAACTGTATTTGTTGCCAATGACAAAATCTGAGCTTTCAAGCAAAACTTAGTTTTAGAAGTTTGTCTCCACTACAAGACTTTTCTGATGAGCTATGTTGTTGGTATTAACAAATGTGATTTTTTTGATATTATAAAATGTGTCAACATTTGGAAGACCAGCATGATTCAGTAAACTAACAATTTCCAAATGGCAATATAGGTTATTATGAAATCATGCGTGGTAAAGGATTCCTTTCTTCACATACTTAAAGTATGAAATGGACTGATGGATTTTAGTGTAACAAAGTATAAAAATTTCATTGATATGGCTTCAGATTCCACTCTTTTAAGAACCTACCACTTGTCAAGTTTTAGGGTAGTGTCAAAGAATATCCATAATGATCTGAAAAGGCTATTGAAATACTTTTCCCTTTTTAAAATATGTGCCTGTGTGAGGCTGGATTATCTTCATATAATTTAGCCAATACATCATTATCACACCAGATTGCATGCAGAAGTATATATGAAAATCCAGTTGTCTTCTATTATGTCAGACATTAAAGAGATAAACTATAAAACACTCTTTTCATAAACATTTTTATTGTTCAGTTACAGTTGTCCCAATTTCCCCCCCATTGCTCTCAATAAATATTGTGACTTTGGAAAAATATAGTTCTTCAGAAAACATGTAATGAGTTTACCATAATTCTTAAATGAATTATTTTTTTAAAGTATATTTTGACTATGCTATTACAGTTGTCCCTTTTTCTCCCCTTTATTCCTCTCCACCCTGCACCTCCTCCCACCAGCATTACCTCCCCATAGTTCATGTCCATGTAAGTTCCCTGGCTTCTCCACTTCCTATACTATTCTTAACCTCCCTGTCTACTCTGTACCTACCATTTATGCCTTTTCCCCTGTACTTACCCCCCTTTCTCACCACTAAACTTCCCTGCTGATAAACCTCCGTGGGTTATCCATTTCTGTGATTCTGTTCCTATTCTTGTTGTTTGCTTAGTTCACTTTGTTTTTTAGGTTTGGTTGTTTATAGTTTTGAGTTTGCTGTCATTTTACTGTTCATAGTTTTGATCTTCTTCTTAGATAAGTCCCTTTAACATTTCATAAGGGCTTGGTGATGATGAGCTCCTTTAACTTGACCTTTTCTGGGAAGCACTTTATCTGCCCATTCATTCTAAATAACTTTGCTGGATAGAGTAATCTTGAATGTAGGTCCTTGCCTTTCATGACTTTGAATATTGTTTTCCAGCCCCTGCTTGCTGCAAAGTTTCTTTTGAGAAATCAGCTGACAGTTTTATGGTAACTCCTTTGTCTCCTTTTCTCTTGCTGCTTTTAAGATTCTTTATGATGTGCCTTGGTGTGTACTTCTTTGGGTCCAATTTCTTTGGGACTCTCTGAGCTTCCTGGACTTCCTGTATTTCCTTTGCCAGATTGGGGAAGTTCTCCTCCATTATTTGTTCAAGTAAGTTTTCAATTTCTTGCTCTTCCTCTTCTCCTGGCACGCCTATGATTCAGGTGTTGGGAAGTTTAAAGTTGTCCCAGAGGTTCTTAAGCCTCTCACATTTTTGAATTCTTGTTTATTCATTCTGTTCTGGTTGAACGTTTTTATCTTCCTTCTGTTCCAAACCATTGATATGGAGTCCTGGTTTCCTTCCCTTCAATGTTGGTTCCCTGTATATTTCTCTTTATTTCACTTTGCATAGCCTTCACTTTCTCCTCTATTTTGTGACCATACTCAACCATTTCTGTGAGCATACTGATTACCAGATAGAGTGTTTTGAACTCTTTAGCCGATAAGTTGGCTATCTCTTCATCACTGAGTTCTATTTTTGGAGTTTTGATCTGTTCTTTCATTTGGGCCATATTTGTCTTGGCACACCTGTTACATAGTGGTGCAGTCTGAATGTGTGCTTCTTCTTCAATTCCTTGGTTGTTGGACTTCCATACAGTTTGATTTTCTGATAGTTCTGGTTATTTTTTGTTCTTGTATTTGTTGTTGTCCTTCTTTTGGTTGTGTGAGGAGGCAAAGTGTATCTACCTGTGCCTCCATCTTGGCTGGAAGTCTAAATGAATTAATGTTTATATGAATTTTCCCATTTTAATTTCTAAAAATATAAGATATAATCCATATGAAGATAGGATTACTAAGATGTAACCTAATTATTGTTATTGATCAGAATGTGTTCAGAGAGCCCAACCCTGTGACCACATGTACTAAGAAAGGAATCCCCTGAAATAAAATGCTATAAAGGAAGCCTTAAATTATCAGTAGGTCCTAAAACACCCTAATCAAAGCAGGAGAAGACTATAATAGAGACCTTTACCTACCTTAAACAATTTCAAACCAAGGTCTCAGCTGATATTCAGGGAATAATAATTTCTTACTAGTAAAAACACGTGGCAAAACAAACATTCCCTGACAGCTAAAATAAAGGAAGTGTTCAATTATAACAAGAATTATATTTGATACTACATAAAAAACTTGAAACACCTATAGCTAGCTATTTATCTATAACATTTTATGACATTAATCATAGCAGGGAGACATCACATTGAAAAGCAACTTCATCAGGACATATCCACTAATATTTCTAGTCCATATAAATAACCTTTGCTGAGCTAGTCATTTGGCTTGAAGGAGGAGAGCAAAAAGTGAAAGTAACTGCTCACATGCAGAGACAGACTTTTACTTTCTCCATTTGTAGTAGAACATGGCCATCGAGGAGCAGGTAGCGATGATATGGGAATTTACTTGTTCTACCAGTTATGTGTATAAACAGAGAGAGCTAAGAGTACAAACATGTTAATTCTGCAAAGGACATCTGACTAACACTTAATTTGTAAAAGGTTTAAACTAAAAGATGACACAAAATACTAAGCATTTTTTGTTATGTTTATTAGATCAGCCAAATGTGCTCCTGAATGACTGAAAGCTAAAATATCATCCCCAGAATAAGTGGAATTATACCTCTATGTCAAAACCAACATATGAAAATCCCCAAATTGAGTGAGTCATCTGAGTTGAAATGAAATCCATTAACAGCATAGAAATGTTAGTACTTTAGGAAGTCTAGCATTAGGGATAAGAATGGTAATAAAGACATATTTTCATTTAGGGTAGCATTAAACAAGTTATCTTCAAGTGAGCCATAAAAATTGCCCTACTAATCTCACTGAACTATACATTTAAAAATAATTAAAAGGACAAATTTTGTTATACATATTTTATCACAATTTAAGATAATAATGTAATATACCAAAAGTTATTAGATAGTACATTTTAAATGAGCGAACGGTGTGATGGGTGAATTATATCTCAATAAAACTAAGAAATAACAAAGCTGTTCCAGATGGTGAGGCAATCCCAGGTGTTAGTGTCCTCATGAAAGGTTATAAACTAGGGAGATCAACTGTAGTCTCACTAGTGAAGATGCTCAAATAAGCTGGAAGATGTTTAATAGTCACTGCCAGTAAAATTAATTAAGGCCTTCTTGGCACCTAAACTTTTCTCATATAATTTATATAAGACAAATCAACAAGAATACAAATAAAAAGTCACATACTTGGTTCCTTTAAGCATATTTAATATTTGAATTCTAATTTTTTATTTTCCCAGGTCCCAGAAAAGAGAAAGTTTTTAGATGACCAGTATTACTTCTTAAAAGAGCTATTTTACAAAGGTGTATCTGGATAATTAGAACAATAAAGTCTTTTAGGTATTTCAAAATGTGATCAGTAAAAAATACATGATTATACAGGGTTTTTTTGAAGGTTGTTCCAGATTTTTAAAAAGTAATTTCTGTTAGAGAGTACATGATTGTATGGTGAACAAGGAAAATAAAATGTTTTAGTAGGAAGAGGCTTATTAAAAATAACCAACGGTGTGTATATTAGTTATTTTTGTAGTACATATGCTTAAGTGTTGGCCCCTAGAAATGGCAGACAGAGCTTCCTTCTAGGAGGTACATTTTTTTCTTACCAATTTATTATCAGCATTATCAGAACCAGTGGGAAGGCATAAGAAATGAAGCAAAGGAACTCTTTTCTTGAGGAAAGTTCAAACAATTTTGCAGACCACTTTGAAGAGGGGCAGAAAAATCAGGAAAAAACATGATTTAGAAAACAAAAATTGTAATACTAGGAGGAAGAATGCAGCAGAGAGATAACTGGAAGGTACTGCTAATGGTCTATTTTGAGATCCTCTGTACTCAGTTCTCAGTGATGCCTTCTATGACATACAGGCAAGAAAGTATTGACCAAAGCTCTAGTCCAATAGTAGTACTAGATAACACCACCTTCAGAGAAAATAGTTTCCAGTTTGAAATATAGATGCTCCATGTAACACACCAAATTTACCAATATCAAAAAGAAAAAAAAAGTATACAAATAAAAGATAACCTAGAAAGCATATTATTTTCTTTAGCTTCTAAAAATAATAAAAACAGACTTTTCCTCTCTATTATCACATTAGCTCCCCTCTCCAAAATCAAATAAAACTTTTTTTTTCTTTTTACCTAAACTGTAACTATTTATTATACTGCATGGGAGGTATATTTCATAAAAAAGCCCAAAGCTTATAAAATATGCCTCCCATGCAGTATACAGTTTAGGTTTACAGTTTAGTTACAGTTTAGGTTTGAAAAGCCAAGATAACTCAAGCAGTCCAAGTTAGCTGATATTAAGGTATGTAAAATATGTAGCTTCAAGGGCAGTAATCAATATTTTAAATTAGAACACTTTGAGCGCTTACTGATTTGCCATGATTAACTCTGTATTCTGTTCTCACTTCAAATGTAATTTGCCACTTAGTAGCAAAGGAGCCCTTAGGCCCACTTCAATAGCTAAACCCCAGCTCTCCTGCACTACCTTTGGGTTCTTCTGAATGGAAGTAGATTCCAACATCTGGTCCTGTAACTTGGCAAACAACTTTAACGGTAACCATTTCCACTCAAGGACAGGATGAATTCCATCATTCTGAAAGGCAGTATTAATATCAAAGTAAAATAGATGTGATTATAACAGCCAAAATAAAATGGAAGGTGTGGGAGGCCATGCTAGGAAGGAGGAGGGAAGAAGTTCAGCTGGTAAGATAAAAAGAACACTTGAAATTATGGGATCTTTTCAAAATTATACTTCATTCTGGGGCTTCATTTGAAAATCTAGATATAAATTTATTTAGAAGTACTAAAGCTACGGTCAAAGTATTTTCTAGTTAGCCCTGTTATTGTTCCAAGGATAAGTTAAACTGCAGGAAAAGAACTGCAAATAGTTGCTAAGGACAAGATATTTGCTGAGCTAGAAAAGGAACCAAAACATTGTTAACCTACAAAACTTCTTAAGTGAGTGCTAGAGAATTACATAATTTCCCTGTGGTGTCTGATGGTGAGGTGAAAGTTCTATTTATATTTACGTTTCTCCTGCCCACTGATGGTATTTGTGTCAAGTGGCTACAGGTGAAACCCTTTGTGAGCAATTGCATTATTTTCAGCAGCACAATGTGACTATTAGTTTCTACTGGCTTCTCTTAAGAGATCAGAAAGTTCAAGTCCACTTATAATTAGCTTCTGCTTCTAAAATTTTTAATCTCATTCTGATTTAATTTATACTTGGGTCTACAACCCAAAATGTAATTATAATTTATAAAATAGTGTCCAACAATCCAAGTTGGTCAGTTTTCTTAAAAACAGATCACTTCTGAAAAGCTAGAAACAGGAATCTGGACATAGATAAGCTTGTTATAAGCTGTAGTGCTGCTTATAAGAGTAATTGGGAATCCTTACCACTTGTGACGAGTGTATCTATATATTTGGACTATAGGGAAGGATAGCATTACATCCTGACTACTCACGAAGTTCAGAGGGTTCTACTGAAAGGTAAGAGTGGTGGATGAACTCATTGCATGTTGACAGAATTTTAAGATTTGACAAATGATTTAGTTTAAGTTGGCAAAAATAATCCAAAACATATATACCTGAAGCACAACGAAAATCAGAGAAAACCAACAAGTGAAGGAATTCTTGAGTTACAATTCTGAAACCTTTATCCTCTGTAGGATGCTTCCAATATACTAGTCATCCTAGAACAGGTGGCTGCCAAACACCTTGCTTGCAGTATCCAGTGTCTGTACTGGTCTGCAATTTTTTAAGGTCAGGCAGGCACGGGTGTGGGAAAAGTTCTAGCAGTAAAGTCAGAGGAAGTGCTTCTGGAGCTGGTTTGGGCAGCTCTGCCTTCTCCACATCTTTCCACTCCTCTCTTGGCACTCACTCCTTTTAACTCAAAGAGTCCTTTGGCATGATCAGTGTAAAAATTAAGAGTGAAATCTCCAGACACTAACATTTTACTGGCCAATTACTCAGCAGTGCCTGTGGCTAATGACAGCCATTGTTCAACTCAGTAGAGATTCAGTTACATAACCTTCCAAAGTCTCCAAACCCTCCTCTGCAACTCCCATTCCTGCCACCATCTGAAGCATCTCCTTTTTTTTTTTTACTTCCTGTTCAATTTGCAGGAATAATTTTACACAAGTGCTGAAGTCTGATGCATAATTATAACAATGAAACAATTAGTATGAAAAACAAATTCATAATTAAGAAAATAAAATTTGTTTCCTCTCCCTCCCAAATCCCGACCCTCAACAGAAAAGAAAATAGAAGAAAACACCCATTTTCAAGTGCCTGGTATTTAGTACATTGAGGATTCCTATAAACTGGGAGTTGATCCCAGCTAGAAAAGAGGTGTTTGCCTCAGATGGGAGGAAGCACACCTGGGTAGCACATAGCTCAAGTCTTTTGCACAGAGGAGCCATAGGTGTACAGTGCCTTGAGGGAACCATTAAGAAGCAGCACACTGGACAGCAGAGGGCATGACATACAGTTTAGAAGGCTAGATGCTCCTTCTTCCCCTTCTCACTTCCTTCTTTTCTTTCCCTCTTTACCCAAGCTCCTAATACCCCATCCTGAACTCTTTGCTTCAGAAGCAACTGTTTCTTCGGTGTACAAAGGGCCACAACTCTCACTACTCACTTAAAAAATGGCAAAATAAAAATTAACATGTGTTTTCAAATATGAAATGAAGTCAAATAAATACATCTGATTTTCTCATTTTCTTAAGTCTAAATAAAATTTCATATCCTAAACCCAAAGTTCTATACATTTGGTTTTTGTTCTGAATCAAAATGAATTTCTGATAGAGGAGAGCAGAGTGAGAAAGGACTATTCACTGACAGAGTTATGCAGCTGCCAGACTGTGAATAACTAGTCCTGTTCTGGGACCGCTGGGACATGACTAGCCCCAGGGGCTTCACAGGCAGATCCTATCACATGCTCTCTCTTCATCCACACTGGAGCCAGGATGTGCTGATATAAGGCTGATGCTCAAAACCCAACAACCTCCAGGACACGCAGCTCTAACTTTTATCTGGAAGAATAAAGATATGTAGGTATCAAATTAAGAAGAAAGAGCACATCAACACTTAGAGAATGCCTATGAAATCTGTGGGAATGGTTATTTATATCTTTGTTTTTGGATCAGAACAGAACAGCCTCATTCAAAACGAATACAAATTGCTGCACTGAACGCAGATCCATTCGCAGTCATAAAGACATAAAAGTACACCAAGACATGAGGAGGGATCAAGCTTCCACCTTCAGGGAGTTATAGCAGAACTGACAAGTCTCACAGGGGATTTAGGGTTTCGGGCTTACCACCACTATGCCTTCTGCTTTGCAAAGATGAAGAAGACAGGGGAAAGGGGTGGCATGGGAACTGACCACTGCAGTACCTCTTAAAAAACAAAGAGCGGAGGCAGCAGATAACAACTTCTGCTTGAATACTGATGTGTGCAAACAAATGATTTTTTAAAGATAAAAAAGGAATATCATAAGGCTTCTGCTTTATAGAATAGGAAATAACTTCATCTACTGCATTTGTTCAAGGAGAATGATTCTAGAGTCTGGAATCTACAACTTTCACATACCTGAGTGGTTGTCTGTGAGGGCTGATCCAGCCAGCCTTCGCCAAAGAATGGTGTAACTTTCCTCCACCTTCTGTAAAATAAAACCAAGAGGTTTTTCATTTGAATATCCTAACAAGTAGGAAAAAAAGTTTTTTTATATTACAGGTATGCTTCCCAATTTCAACATAAACATAATTAAAATTTTGTTAGTGGAGGAAAAATGTAAATTTTATTCCTTTTTACCTGTTTCTGCTTTAACTTAAAACTTAACCATGTGAAAAGATAGAGGCGAGAGTAAACAGCAAGTGATTCTCCCACCCGTAGGAGTCACCCTGAAAATGGTCTCACATTTAGTATGTGAGACCTACACACAATGGATTTTAGTATAACTCCTCTCATCAGCCCTAGGATGAAACTACATGTGATCACATGAAAAAGGGGAAACATGTCATTTGAAGTTAAAGAAAAACTAATGGAGACCAGCCTTTAGCTAAAGGCTAGGAACAGTTTTAACACTGTCCCTAAAGCCTCCAATTGAATGATGTAATGAAAAAACATTTGGGCTCTAGAAGCTGTCTACTGATGGCAAACTTTAAAATATAGACTTTTCTTTGGAAATTCCCAAGTTGAGTCCTAAGGGTGTTGAAGTCTGAGGTACCTTTAAGTGTTCAAGGTCAGCTTCTATCTTATGAATGTACTCCATGATCTGTCTTTCTGAATCTGCACAAGCGGAGGGACTCTGAATCTCGTAACAGGAATCCTCCACAGCTCCCCAGCACTGCTGGACCACGAATTCTGGGGTGGATGGGGAAACTGCCCCATCAGAAAGAGCATTCTGGAGAGAATGATGAGGCTGGTGGGTAGAGTCCACAAAGGGGAGGCCTTTCATGGGTTGTTGAGGAAGAGAGGAGGTGACCTCCTCATCTGTGGAGCTCTCCTGCACTGTTTCGTAGCCATCGAGGATCAAATAGTTTCCTATTGGTATAGACAGAACAGTTTTGTGAGATTTAGTAATTCTATCAAAACATCAGAAAATGGTGTGGGGTGATACACTGACAACTTTAAAAGCTGCTAAAGAGGGGTGAGAGCCATTAATTCCAAAATTCCCAAGTTTAATTTCAAGTACATCAGAATTTTCACTCCAGGTTCAAGTTAAGCTTAGTAATCTTTCATGGTACTTTCTGAATAATTTCATATTAGTTAGCATTTTAAAAGTTAAGAGCTGAAAACTAAGTCTGCATATGATCTTACCGCCATTTCCCCTGCCGAATACCTTTCTTGTCTCATCTTCTACTGTTTTTGTCTCCCTTGCCCTATATTCCTTTTTTTTGGCTTTTTTTAAATTGATTATGCCATTACAGTTGTCCCATTCCCCCTTCATTCCCCTCCACCCTGCACACCCCCTCCCACCCACACTCCCTTTCTTTAGTTCATGTCCATGAATCATAAGTTCTTTAGCTTCTACATTTCCCACACTACTCT
>PVKM010000734.1:0-95392 GCA_004027735.1 Carollia perspicillata
GTGCTCACCCAAAGACTCCTCTCCTGTTGTCTGCCAATTCAATTTCTTTTCTTCTTCTTTGAACAGTGATTTCCACTACTAGATTTCTTAGAAATTAGGCAATAGGGCAGAAGAATTACCTGAAAAGATATAATATATGCAACCTGGTGTGTTGCTGTAGTCTTTCTACTTTTATATTATTTTTATTTTCATATTGCTCTTGATGAAATGAAAATACTATAATATATATTATTTGTATCCCAGAGGAGCTTATGAAAGTTAATACACCTAAAACAATCTATGAGTAGTTCAAGAAAACTAATAACAAACTGAGAAATTGAATATAATTATTTCAAATATGTGTGATACAGACAGTCGCCAGGAGAAGGGGCTCTTATGGATAGGAGTTTATGAGTCTAATTTTATAAAGGAAGAATGGGAGTCCAGAGATTGTCATTGAATGGATGTAGTAGAGGAAAATTTCCAAGTATGGTAGCCACTAATATGGTAGAGAGCAACTCGGGGAAGCCGAGGTACCATCTTGAGCATGCCAAATTATAAAAGAAACTGCTAAATTTACTTAGTGTCCATCAAAGACTCACACAGAAGGATTTGGAAAGGGGGATGGCTAGAACCAAAGAAAGATAATCAAAAGATTGACATTGAGTGCATTAAAATCTTGGCTTATTCTAGTGTTGGTCCCAGTATATTCACCCTTCCTTCTCTCTACTCCCCAAATTTCAGATACTACATCTGAGCGGAAAGTTTTTCTAAATCTTTCTATGCATTCTACCATGTTAATTATGCTTCAATGGAGATGCCCACAAGTAGAGAGAACAGACCTATAACATCTTTTCAACTGCCCTGGTGGTTCTTTGTGACTTTCCGGGGGCTTCCTGTGTGTATTTCTTTATACCTGTCAGTCTCCACAATGGCCAGATGTCTAGAACCTGTGACACTTTTGAAAAATGGCTCCAACTTTTTAAAAATAAAAATACAACCCCTAGTCATCTCCCAGTAAACCTTTTCTCCGGCGTAGGTTTATGTATTTTTAGAATATTGTAACAATTTTTTCTTCCCAGACTCATGTTTTTATTGTACAGTGTTTAGTCTCAACACATTTGGGTGTTTCCTGTCTAATACTTCTCTTTTTAGTCTCCTTATATTTGTTTTTTCTCTTAATATTTTTTTTTAATTTCAGAGGAACTTTGAGAATAGATTCAAGCAAATGAAGATATTCGACATTATGAAGTGACTCGGATTCCCAATCATGGGAAGCCACGATGTCAATGGGAATCAATCAAGCTTGGCTGGAGACGGTTTCCATGAAACATACTCATTTCACACTGTATTCACCTAACCCTTGTATTGCTTCCTTTCATTAGTCTGAAGGCTTTAATTTCTCCAGTTAGACATAAATAAAACATAATACAAAAGGAAGCTTAAAAATAGTAATTGTCCCCTTAATGCACATTCCCACTACCTCAGTTGAGATGTTTCCTATTCTAGTTGTTACCAATGAACTCAGTGTCCACATTGTGATCAGTTGAGAAACAGCTAGGTTCTGATTACTGGGAGTAATTTCTGACAGTAATAAAAAGCCTGGTTCTTTTACTTGGACAAAGTTCTAGGTTAATGAATCTAGCATAGAATAAGATATTTTGTATTCAACAACAGTCCTTATCTGATTTGAGTTTTTGTGGTACAATGATAAGGATTACGCGTTGTGAAATATGCTTTTCGTCACTCACTGTGCTCACATAGTCGGTTTAGCTTGGAAAAATACCATCGATTTTATCCCATAGCCCAGGGCTACCACTTTTCACTCAAAGGCTTAAAGAACCTGACTGAGCATATGCTAGAAGCAATTGCAATTACAATTTCCTTCATAGACTTTCCTGAAAACCCAATAAAAAGAAATAGAAAGACGAGGCTGAGCCTGTTACATTTACTGTGGGTCCATTGTCTGGTTTATATTAAATTCGACAGTATTTATTTTTGAAGCTAGAATTATGTACTAAACTGTGGTTGTAAATATTTCCCCCGAAATATCAAATATCTAATGTGCAAAAACTAAATAATAATGCAAAGGGTGGAAAGTGACAAAACTGAAGTTCTTCCCACTGCTAAGCCTCAGAAATTCCACTGTGCAGACAGATACTGATACTTCCTGTTTCACTGGAAAGTCTTTTGGTGCTTAAATTTGTCTCCATTTTTAGTTTATGCTGGCATATCAATTGTATTCAATTAATATATTGCTGTTCCAATAAAACTGTGGCATCAGTTATAAAACAGACACTTTATGAAACAAGGAATATTTGTATTATTGTCTTTTAAGAAAACTCTAGAAAACTCAAAGGATATTTTTTTCCTCAAGATACAATGTTTTGACATTTGTAGTGTAAGAGTAAACCTGGCTTAAAAAAATTGTCACTTATAAAACAGTCTTCTCATATTACGTACCCAAATTCTAAGTTTTGTCCAAAATTTAACATTTTTTTTGTTTGCTTTTTTCCTTATGCACTATTTCTTTTTTTAAATTGTTTTCCAGTTACAGTTGTCCCATCTTTTTTCCTGTGGCGCTCCCCTGTCCTGACCCACGGTCAATCCCCCCTCCCCCCATTCTCCCTGCCCATGGGTCCTCTATTCATTTCTATCTTATGACATTTTCTTTTCTGATAGCTGGTCCTGTGGAAAAACAAACAAACAAACAAACAAACAAACAAACAAACAAACAAACAAACAAACAACACATATCATGTTTCTCTAAATAGAAAGCTTTTTCCAGCAAGTGAACTCTTAGTCCAATGTTCCCACTAAGAGACTGAACAAGTAACCTTCTTGGTGTGTTGTAGAACTTCAAGTCCCCTTACGGCAGAATTTCCTCACAAATGTAGCAATATTATTGCTCTTACTGTTCAGTTTTTCTTTCTTGTATACATAGTGAAACTACCAAGTCTGATTTTCTTTCGTATGGACTGTATTTATTATAATACATCTTTTAAAACCTCAAGCTTTGTAGTTATTAAACTGGCTACATCTGATGTTACCTTTTAGGCAAATGGAATTCATTTAAATTTGGGTTCTGTGAATTTCTGATTTTACAAGAATCTTTTGGCTTCGCAGGGGGAATGAGAACATCTCTGGATCCTCTTACCCCTCTCTAACTGTGGAGCTCGATGCACTTTCCACTGAAAGAGCACCGTCAAGTAGTTAACATAAACTATTGGAAAAACCCCTTAACTTTGTATGGGCAGAATAATTGCACACAAATGCATTCAGAAATCCTATGGAAAATATAGTGCTGTTAACTGGCATTGTTACAGCACAATTTAGCAAGTATGTTAGAACAAATTATCCCCTTTAACCGTAAGCCATTCTGTTTCACGCTTTTTAATGAAGGCCTGTGCCACACACTAGAATACTTCTCACCTCATTACTACCCATAAAAAGCAATGATCCATTCAAAGGCTCCTCATATCTCCCATATGAGTGGTAAAGAGCTTCGCTCTCTCACTCTGGCACACAGGACAAGGAGGCTTCTTCCCCGCCTGCCTTTGAAGTAGATCATTAGAATGTTTACGAGATAAAAGAGCCCCAAACTTTATCTGTGTAATCTCACGGCTGTCACGTGTTAACGTTGCACCCTTCCTTTCAAAACAAAACACAACAAAACAAAACCTGAGGACATCTTTGTTCTTGCTTAGAGAATACAAGAGATTTTCAAGACCATTTAGTAAAAATTTTCACCTTAGGTAGTCACAGGATATTTTGTTAAAAACTCTAAAAAGAGAGAAGAATTTAATGGGGCCACTGCAATACCAAGTTGGGATTCAATAAAAAGGTGGGCAGAGAAGCAAGGTGATAGGCCAGTTTAGAGTAAACAGTTCAGCATTTTAATTAACCCACTTTTTCTCTCCTCAGACGATCATAAAAAAAGTTTATTTTCCTTAGAAATATACTCTCTTTATGCTTGTTACTGATAAACACGTTTCACATAGACTATCTTTCAGTCTAGGTGGAATTTTAGGGGCAATATATACTACTGTTTAAGATACACTGTGTGTACATTCAATAAAATTGAGGCAAATTTGTGCTTTTTGGATGGAGGTGATAAGTGGGATATGATACATTTTAATAATTTTTCTTGCACAGACATTACAGGGCAAATACAACTATAAAATTTTGTACATTTTTAAAAAGCTCCATGTAATAGGAATAAAAAAGCTCATAGAAGAGAAAGAACTGTCCAAAAATACTGTTTTAACAACATTACAGTATTTCACCCAGCAGGAGAAATGGTTGTTTAACTCTATTACCTAAGAATTTCCAGTTTGGCTATTAGTTTAATAGTGTGCAACAGAATAACAACGTTTGCAATTCAAGAAGCCCATACCAGGCACTAAAATAATTTGAAAGCAGAGAACTAGCATCTAAATTCTGTAATGTAACAAAACACTGAAATCCGGCACATGTTATAAATTTAAATGATGTTTCAATTCCTTTGTAGGAATAATACTTTCAATGTAAACTTTTTGGTGACATTTCCCACTTTCTTTGTGGTATCTCCGAAAATATATCTGATCACCTGATGCCACGCTGTCAAACCCTACCAAACACTTAAGCTGAGCGGTTTCGAAATTAAATTGGTATTCTCCAGGCGCTTTCCCAGAAACACAAGCTCAGGTCGGATCACACTCACAAAGCTACAAGAGGGAAATGTTGGTACTGCACTTTAATAGGCTCGAGGAAGCATGTGCTTGCGAAGACTAGTCGACCCCAGCAATAATAACCGCACAGCTTTGTTTCATTTGAAAACATAAATCTGTACACACGTACTTAGTTAGACATATATCCATGTATATAGAAAAAAGTTCAGTTAATAATAAAAGAAAGGATGAACATTGGCACTGTAGATGTTGACAGCATTATGCAAACTTTTCAATATTCCCTTGCATGCTCAACTTTAACTTTGTTTATAAAGTCCACTTAGACATAATTTACAACTTCTGTTAACTTAAGCTGGGTTCTGTAAAATCTGTCTTAAAAAATCAGCACAGAGTGCTGTGAGATGTTACAAATATATCTAGATATCAACCATTGAGCTGGGCAAATTATATCCATTTTGGAAAAATCTGGGTTTGTATTTATATACATAATATATTTTAACTCTGATGTTTTAAAATGATGAAGCAAAGCTTGCTTTTTTTTCCTTTCCTTGCCTTTCCCAACTTTTGCTGTATTATCTAGGGAAGGAACCCAAGGAAAATAAAACAAGAGGTTCTGGAGGTTGTCACTATTTAACACATTTTGGGAGTTCACACTTTATAAGATGATCTGGGAGAAAAAAAATACAAAAAGCGAGCAAAACTTCTTGCAAATTACCTGAAGTTTGTAATTTTCTTCTAGTTTGGTTCAAAGACTTCAATACTTAAAAATGTTATAAAACTATATTTGTGTAGCTATTGGCAGAAATCTGACCTTATCTTCCTTTAGAAGTCGTTAGAAATGTCAGTCAATCAAGATTAAGAGAAAAGGGCAAGTCCCACTCATGATTCACTCTTCCAATTTGATTTGCTTTCAGATCAAAGACAGAGACTGAAGCTCTCCTTAGTATCCACATTTTAAAATAGCAGACGAGCAGAGCACTCAGCTTCATCCTATCTTTCCTTGCTTTCACTGAGAGGGGAGCTTGTCTTTAGCTTGTCTTTTTCTCCCCAAAGCAGTGTGAAGACTGAGGTGCTCTGAGTGGTGCCTCTTTAATAGCATTTGCAATAGGCTTTGGTCACAGTAAAATATTTCTAACTTAGGGTGGAAGGTGAAGGAGTTAAATGAAAGGTAAATTCATGGAGAATAGAATAGCTTGACAATATTTTAATAAAATAGTATTTTTGAGTATGAATATATGGGTTTAAATTAAGTATGAATGTAAGAAGGGGGACATATTCCATATCAGAATACTGTATGGTTGGATAGGCACATGGAGGCTTTCTTCTGGGGAATGTCAGATTCATAGTCAACTGGAGCAAGTGAGAGGTGCTGAGCGAGAGTTGGAGAAGGGAGCAAAGACCTGCTCCTTCTGTTTTCTCCCTGATTATGCACCACTATAGCACTTCACTCCTGGAGCAGTGAGTTCCAGCCTGTAGCACTGCCCCTCCACTCCTAGAACCAGTCTCATTATGTCCCCTCAGGTACAGTCAGGATCCGCTGGCCATAGTCCCTTCCTCTGAGGTCTGCATTTCGGCTTTGGCCAACAAGTTACAATCGCTTGTTGCCTACTGCTTGTGAAGCAAGTCCCAACATGCTTTCTTAGTATACCCAGTATGGTTTCCATTTCCTTGTGGACCAGGTCTGATGCACCCTCTTTGCTCCAGAGTGGCTTTCTTAAGTTCTTCAGAGCACTTTTGGTTCTCCAGTTCAGTCTTTTCTGCAAAGAATTATGCCTGTCCCTGTCCTCCCTCCGTCCTTCTCTCACTCCTTACCTCTCAGATCTTGTCCAGGTACCTTCCTCATGAAATGTCACTCCCTCCGGGAACTTCCCCTGACCCTTAGATCAGATTGACCGCCCACCGTCCCACCTTTCTAAGACCAGCCGCATCACTCTCTTGCCTCATGCCCACCTCCTGTCTTGCTTCCATGCAATGAGAGGGAAGGGAACATATTTTATTCTTACCCAGTGCCAGGCACATGGTAGGCAATCAATAAATACTGATTACTGATCAAATCAGCTTCCTATGATAAAAGAAGTTGGGTAACATTTTTCAGCTAAGTGTATAATTTTAGATATTTATTCTGTCCTCATTTTACAGATTTTAGGCATATGGAAAAAGAAGTGTGGGATTCTTTTTTTAAATTATTTTGGACTTTGTATTTCACTCCCTCATAATCTCCACTGGGCTTCCTCCAACTCCTGATGCCAAGTTCTAAATAAATATATTCTCTAAGTGAAAGCCGTGTGTCTGCTAAGCAAATACGGCATCAAGAAAAATCCTTTAGCTTCTCCTATATAGACATTTGGAGCTGCTACAGCTTTGCTTTTGGATTTAAACTTTTCATCTGGCTGCTGTTTGTTTATTTGCTATTTCAGGGTTTCTGGTTCCCGCATTTTTTCTGGAGACCTGCGAGTACAAAGAAGAGGTACTTTTAACTCACTTGGAGCACTTCTTGGTTGCTAGCTACCTCCGAAGATGGTTTTCCACCGTTAAAGAGTACAAGTAAAAATATTTACAAAGTTGTTGATATGTCTCTGGTAATGAGAATAGGCAAGGAAATATTCTGTGTGGCTCAAGAAAAATAGTGGTTTTATGACTGTGGCCAGTACTAAATAATTTTGTTTACACTGCACCCTTTGTTTTCTTTCCCTGCACCATTACCTGGTAGCAGCAGTACACCCAAGGGCGTCACAGCTGCTGCGACTACTCTCCCAGGTAATAGTAGCTGCCCCACCCCCCTAGGTAAGTTACCTGTTCTTGGCCTCATCTTCTCTCAGGAAAACTAAATGAAAAGTCAATACTTCCTAATGTATCAGTGGGGACTGATGGCTGAGGAAATCAACTTTATATAAAATTTGAATTTGAACTAGGATTTTCTGAGATCAGCACTCTGAAATTGTGTCTTTTGAATGCAGTGTGACCCTTTCAGTAGCAAACATCAGACATTTAACATCTCTTGTTTTCTTTATTAGGGGGCTGTGTGTAAGAGACTACGGTGGATTCGAAGTACAGCTGATGATCCTCTTGTACGTGATGGGGATCAGATATAATTTCAAAGTCTCAGATTTACTTTGTATTGCCTCAAGCTGAAGGGGAAGTCCAATGATGCTTTTTTAAAAAAAATTTAAAGATATTTGGGGCCTGAGGTAGACTTTGGAGCTGATGCAAATCTCTACTTTTCATAAAGCTGCCCAGAAAAAAATCTTGAGAGAAATATGAGTATTTATTCTCTAATGGGTTCCTACCTTAGACTCCACCTGGCTGGTTAGCCAGACAGGAATATGTTTGCATAATACAATCTCTTACTGATGTGCTACTATTTGCCAGGTAGTGGATATGTATTCTCATATATATTCTCCTAAGTAATCCTGATAGCATTGTAAGCTAAGTATTGTAATCTCTGAAGCCGAGGGTCAAACTGGCTAAGCAATTTCCCAAAGTTAACATGGGCAGCTAAGTGGCTGGACTGGAACTGTGATCCAGACCTCCTTACTCCAACCCTTTGACGCTCTTGCTCCTTCTCTATTACATCACACTGTCTCTTCGTTTTTCAGGTGTACAGTTTGACTCTCTACTAAATATATAACTTATTTGTAACTATCTCTTAACTTAGCTTTCTGAGTGTGCTCAAGATCAGTGAGTGGAATTTTGGCCAAACCGACTTACAAATCCAAGGATCTTGGTTACATTCTTGAAGATGGGGCTTTGGTAGTTAGATAGGCCCTGGTGTTTTGTTCAGATACATTTTGTTCAAAATGGTTTCAAGCAGAATAAGCAGATTTCTATCCTGATCATTGTGACCTCTTAAAGAAACAAAAAGAGAAATCTTTAAACCTACATAAAATGTAAACCCGTGCAAGCCCTCTATTGTTCTTCCGTGGTTGGTAAATTCACATTGGTATTTGATGTTTATAAGGTTAACAAAGTGGCTTTCAAAAGCATTTGCCAAATTCAGAACTGATTTACTAAGTGCTATATTCTTAGATGAAATTAACAGAAGTTCTCTTCTGGTGATTCCAGTGATCTTTTACCTGGGCAGGAATTTATAGTCATGAAGCTATGACGAAATGCCAAGGGTTCAAGGCCCCGGTCGATTATGAACAGGAGGCTGCTATGTGCTGGAGTCGGTTCACAGTGGTTCACAAGAACAGATTGTGTAATATCGAGAAATTTTGTGAGCTGGTTAACCGTAGCCATTATTAAAAATTAGATTGTGAAAACTTAGAATTAAATCTTAACACAAAGGTAATAAATACTCAAAATTCATTGCTGTCTAATTAATTTACTATGTTGTCCTATCATCTATGCTGTAGATAATTCAGCTATTGTAGTATATACTATTGTAGTGTATATGGCATTGTGGAAATACCACATAACAGTGTGCTTTTAGTGCACTTCTTCCCAACTCCACCCACCTTCAGGGATGCATGTTAGTAGCTTGCATGCCGACATAGTGGAAGAACTACCACAGAAATTAGCAAATGCTGAGAATCAGGGCTGTATCTGTTTATCAATGTCTAGGCTTTAAAAATGGTGGAAATGTTAATGCTGCCAATCAGAGTAAGTGTCGTATCTGTAGCTGTTACCTTGTGACTAGTGCAAAACTGAATGGCCCATCTCCTTCCAGTATTTGCAAACTGGTATGAGAGTCAGTAAAGGAGGTGCTCGTGTCACTGATGATTACTGAAGTTCCACCATATTTCTCCAGTGTTTTCCCTTTCATCTTGTTCGTTAAAGTAAAAGAAAATATTAACCAAATTTCAAATGGGAACTACATTTATTCATCAACTATAACCAGAGATTGACTATGGACTTAAGAGTTTGGCAAAATCAACAAAAGCTTTCTGTGAGAATAAATAGACTATACAAAATTTGATAAACAGGGGTTTTAATGTTATTACTAATTACAATTATTATGCTACACATTTTTTATATTGGTAAAATTTGTACTAAACAATCAACACACACACACATTTTTTCCCTAGGGAACCTGGTGTCGTAAAACATGTACCAGGATACCATTCACATGCAAGCCTTATTTAGTTTCCAGTTTGTTTACTGTGAAGTGTAATGTTACCATCTGCCTTCCCAAGGCTGAAGATTGTTCTTTGACCTTGTGAGTTAAAGCATTAGCATAGTCAGTTGAAGAGAAGCAAGTCCCACAAAGCCTGCTGGTAGACTTTATCATAACATCAAAAGTCTTCTAAACGTCAATGGCCTAACATTCCATTTTGTTAGTCCAAATTTTTGGAAAACTTCCTTCCTTCTGGAACACATATAATGTGCAGGGTGTCTATGACATCCCAGAGAACTTTAAAATCCCTGTTGAATTTTGTTTCCCTCTGGGTATAGTTAGTGAGTTAAAGAGTGTGTGAAGTTTTTTAAAATACTTATTCAACTCTTAGAAGCTTTTGTAACCACTGTCAATGTTGACAATCTTGAGCAACAGAGTTTAGAAAGGATGTGTTTTATCATTATTTTTGAAATGTTAAATTTCTAGCTTTTTTTCTTTCATTTCTTCTATCTTCTCTTTTAGCTTCTCTTTTTTCTTATATTTAATTTTTTACATTTATTGAAGAATTGAAAACAGTGGTATTGATGGTTTAGAGATACATAAGTTCATGGAAAGTTACAAAAAAACAGAGAGGAAGCAAAGCAAATTTTTTAAAATTATTATTTTAGATATCTACTGTGAATGGGACATGTAAAATGACATCTAAGTCATTATTTTTGAAATATTTCTAACTTGTTTATGTACCCAGAACCTCTGTTACTTTGAACACTATAGGTTTCTAATATACGAATGATGAATGGTTTAAAGGGCCCATTCTGTTCAAGATTTCAACTTCCACATGTTCCTAGGATGATTTGCCCAAAGATTAACAAGGTATTTTCTGTAGAAACTGTGAGAACAGGTTTTTGTTTATTTCCAAGACAGGCTGTGTGTGTGTGTGTGTGTGTGCAAGCCCCCCATGATAAGAATCATCACAAGAATCTGATTTCCTTCATGGCTATTTGAGAACTATCTTGTTCTTTTCGTTGCATTTGGGAGGAAATGTAAAACAACAGTCCATATTGATTTAAAGCAAAAGAACCTTGGTGCTCATCATGTGGTCAGTAAGGCAAAAATCACTTCTATTTATTTGGTTTTATGAAACTAATTCTTATGATTGTCTAAGACTTGAGTAGTTAAACGTGTCTTTGTTTTCTTAACAGCAGAATCGTTTTCTCAAGTTTAAAGTCTAAATTATCCATCGGTTCTAAAGAAATAATCTAAAGTAATAATCAAAAGAATGAAAAGTACCATAATTATACAATTGAATCACTTTGACTACTAAGATGTTTGGTATGAGAGATCCATCAGCAAAGTAAATTTAAAGCAAAATTAAGTTATACACTCTGGTAATATTCAGGAGATATTTCAATGTAGTTCTAGAAAAGTTTCCTGCTATAAGACTATTTCTGCAAATGAAATCTCTCTTTTTAAAAAATTCTCCTGAACCTTAAGTTCTAAGAGCAGTATTAATTTTTGTCATAAGCTAAATTTCCCTTTATTTTGAACCATTATTCAGTATATGTTCTTTCCCTGCTTTCTTTGGAAGAAATCAGTTATATGAAGTTTGGCCAGTTTTAAGCTGAAGCTTGAAACTGAAACTTATTTCTCCCAATGAGCATTTACATCTCTCGCTTCATTGATTTAGGGACAAGAAAAATGTGACAAATTTCTTTCCTTTCCATTGATCTAGGTTACATATTTGCTTATTTTTCTGTTATTCTACCCTTAAATTTTGAGGTCTGTGACATATAAGCTTAACTCACCCTTTTATCTTCTAAGTAGAGTAGGAAGCTTACCTGTTTGCTTTCTCTTATAACAATGGCAGTAGGTCCAAGATAGGCATTCTTGGAGGGAAACATTGTGTGTGAGTCTTTCTATTGCATTTATCTGGGACAGGCTTTCAATATTACTTGATTATTTGTATTTCTCAATTTAGACCTCATTTTTCATAGACTTGAGGAATTCCATCATTGTAAGACATCATACAGAGCAACAAACCCAAACATCTTTTTCTTTAATAAAGGAACTGGAATCTAAAGATCATAAGTGGCTTGACAACATCATTATTCAAATAATTTGGGGCAGGGCTGAGATAGAACACAGATTTTCAAGCTTCTATTTCTCTGCTATTTCTATACTTTCTGGGGCCACCTCTGAGGCTTCAATGATCTTATTTGTGGTTACTCCTCACAAATTAAATGCAAATCAGGAAATTTCAGTATTTTTGGTATTTATTTGATTGTCTTAGTTATTGGATTGTTAGAACCTGATTTTTTTGATTTGTTTTTTTGATTTGATTTGTTTTTTTGATTTTTTTATTTGATTTTGATTTGTTTCACAATCAAAAAAGTCCATGGTGGTTAGATTATAATTATGGCAGTGATTACTGACTTTCTGAGTCCAGATTAAATGCTGGCGAGAAGAACAGAAATAATTGCAATTTCCCCTAGGGTTGAATTAATTGTACGTTACATATTCCTAAGAGAAACAGGCATTTTGGTTCAGTTTGGTTTCTCTCTGCCTCCTTTCCTCCTTTTTTTTCATTCCAGTTGAGGTTCTGATATCAAAACATTCAGTCCTTGAATGATAAGCCCATTTGAGTTGAGGGCCACATAAAGACTTGGAGAACATTAGAAATGGAAAGTACTTTGAAGATAATCCAGTCTCTATCTTTCACTTTACTAAGGCCTGGGGAGATGAACTGGCCTGTCAAAACCACTGATACTGGTGGAGCCAGAGCTAGAACCTGGGATTCCTACCTCATAATCCACTTCTTTTTCCACTATTTCATGATATAGTGAGGTAGTTAACATGTACTTCTTTTTGTCCTAGGTAAGAAGTAGAACTAAAGAAAAAAATGATGACTTGTACTCACTACAGGCATTTCTGTTCGAGTTTATTTAGAAACATGGGTGCAAGATATCTGAGTTTATTTACACACATGGATGCAAATATGGAAAGGTTTTGAATTTCATTGCATTCACTGCACCATTTGTATAGCATTTTTTGATTATCACAGTAAAATGAGGTCCTCCCATAATCATATTTGATACTACAGAAAGTTTTCAGCCTAGAAAACATATGCTATTAAATTCGGTTATAATTTAATGACAAAGAAAGTTTAATAATGTATAGCTCACCTTGATCCAAAACACCTGAAGGACCTAAACTGCTGTAGACCCTTGAAGAGAACCCATCACCTCTCAGTGGAAAACTTCTCGTCAGCAGATTCAACCAACCATGGATGGAAAACAGGATTTTCCATCTGCAGTTGGGAATCTGCCCTTGGGAAACCATGGTTAGGAAACTGCCTTGGGGGAAAGTGGAAATACTGTTTTCCATCCTGGGTTGGTTGAGTCTGTGGTTGTCAAACCCGCAGATACCAATGGCCGGTGGTATTGGAAAAAATCTACCTATAAGTGTGTCCTGCAGTTCAAACCCATATTGGTATCTGCGGGTTCAAACAGTCAAGTGTCTATGTAAGTATTAAAGGAAGACAGGTATGTTCTCCTGGTCAGCGCCACAGAGACAATTGTATGTGCTCACTTGTTTCCTTTTCCAGCTGAACTGCCTTGAGGTGGGGCCATGGTTCTGAGTTCTGGTCAATAGAATGCAGGTGGAAGCAGTATTTACTTTCAGACCTGGTACATAACCAGTCTTGTGATTCCCTGCATTATCTCTGCTTATTTTTCAGCTAGATGATGAAGTAGAATTAACATAAAGGTGGTAAAGCCACAGAAATTGAAGATAAGGAATATTCGAATGACAGCATAGAGAAAAATCATCCCCACACGCTCCTCAAACTGCAAATGACTACCACCAAGGTAGGGAACGAACTTCTGTTGTTTTAAGGTATTAGGAGTTAGTTGCTTTGGATGTTTTGGGGTTGAGAAATAATTGCTTAAACCTGAAATAATTTTCATTAAAAATTTTGTACTTGATAAAACTTATCTTGTAAGAAAAATCATCTTGTCTGAAATGCTCGGTGAATGAATAAATTAACAAATTAATGAGTTAATGGTGCTGAAAAATGAATCTGGAGGTGACAGTGTTTGGAATGGGAAGAGGATGGAGATCATATGGAAGACACCGGTAAGCATACGTTTAACTTTGTGAGAAAATGCCAATTTTTTAAAGTGGTTGTACCATTTTGCATTTATACAAGAAAGAGAGCAGAGAATCACTTATTCAGTATTCTCCTAGCCAGCATTTATTATTATCAGTATATTTAATTTTAGTTACTCTTGTGGGTGTTTAGTAGTATCTTGCTGTGTTTTTAATGTTTATCTCTCTGATAAATAATAATGTTAAACATCTTATCATGTGTTTATTAGTCATTCACTTATCCTCTCTGGTGAGCTGCCATTTTAAATCTTGTCTTTTTGTTTTACTGTGAGTTTTTTACATATTCTGGATACAAGTTCTTTATCAGATATGTGTCGTGCAGATATTGTCTCCTAATCTGTGTCTTGTATTTTCATTTCCTTATAGTGTCTTTCAAAGAGCAGATTTTTTGGTATCGGTTACATCCATTTTATCAGTTAATTTTTTAATGTTTTTTGTATTTTTATGTCTTCTAAGAAGCCTTTACCTAATCTTAGGTCATATAGATTTTCTCTTATGCGTTCTTTCAGAAGTTTCATATATTTATCTTTTATGTTTAGGTCAATAATCCATTTGGAGTTTATTTTTCTATGTGATGTGAAACAAAGGTTGAAGTTTATTTTTACATATGTAAACATTACTTGATCCAGCACCATTTGTTGAAAAGACTCTCCCCTCCCCCATTGAATCTCCTTAAGTTTATTATAGTTCTTTTTCACTAATGCCACTCGAGCTTTGTGATAGTTCTTGGAGTCAGATTATGTAAGCCATACAGTTTTGTTGTCCTTGTAAAAATTGTTTTGTCTATTTAGTTTCTTTGCATATCCATGTATATTTTTGAGTCAGTTTGTTGATTTTTATATGAAGGATTGTTGGGATTTTGACTGATATCATGACAAATCTGTTGATTAATTTACAGAAAATGGATTTCCTCACAATATTGAATTTTCTAATTTGAAAATACAGCATATTTCTCCATTTATTTAATTTCTCTCAACAATTTCCTGAAATAATCAATGTGCAGGTTTTGCACTTACTTAGTTAAATTTATCCCTAAATATTTTATGCTTTTGATGCTGTATTTGATTTTTTATTGAAATTTCCAATTGTTAGATGCTAATAGAAATACAATAGAATTTTGCCTGTCAATCTGATATATTGTGACTTTGCTAAAGTTACTTGTTGTTGCTCATCATGTCTTTGTAGTTTCCTTAGAATTTTCTACCTTGACAATCATGTCCCATGCAAGTGAGGATGCAATTATTTCTCCCTTTCCAAATTGTTATTTATTGATCGATTGATTTTACATCATTGTACCTGCTAAGTTCCTCAGTACCATATTGATCAGAAGCTCTGAGATTAGACATCCTTTTCTTGGTCCCAGCATTCATGGGGGAAACATTTGTTCTTTTACCATTAAATATAATATTAGAAGTAGAATTTCTGTTGATGCTTTTTAACAAGTTGGGGAACTTTCCTTTTATTTATACTTCCTGGGAATTTCTATCATGCACTGACTTTGAATTTTGTCAAATTACTTTCTTCCATTTACTAAGATGGTAAGTGTTTTGTACTCTATGAATGTAACAATGTACAGTTATTGATTTTTAAATGTTGAAACAAACCTCACATTTCTCAAATGAACCCTACTGGTCATGTATTTTTTGAACTGACTTGCTGAAATGTTAACTAGAATTTTGCATCTATATGAAGAAGAGATGTTGGTCTTTGGGTTTTTTTTTTTTTCTTTTGGTAAGATCTTTGTCTGGTTTTAACATCGGTTTAATGGTGGAATATGTGATTTTGGGGAGAGATTGTAAATAATCATCATTTATTCCTTAAATGTTTTGTGGAGTTCACTAGTGAAGCAGTCTCCTCCTCCTGCTTCTCGTAGCACATTTTTGAGTGAGCTTTCGGAGTTTATGTCTTTCATGAAAACCATATGTCATTTTAATTACTTATTTACTTGTTTGTCTTCTTTATTAGATTTTTATAGACTCTTTGAGGGAAGGGACCCTGCCTTTTATTTTTAAGGAAGGCTCCAGGACTTCGGGTAGTGTCAGGTACATGGTAAACATTCAATAAATACTTCTTAAATAAGTGAAGAGGTGGGTGAATTTTGGGGAGAACATAAGGAGTTTCATAGGAGAAAACCAGAGGTGCATCAAGAGGGATTAGGATGAAAGAGAAATGAGCCCACATAGAAAGAACAACACAAGCGTGTTCAGGAGGTGGGCAAGATCAGGAAACAGTAGAGTGTGCGTCTTCGAGTATCGAAGTAGGAGTCAAGCTGGATTAAGATAAACCAGAAGTAAGCCCAGGCGTTTACTGAACTGAGGAGTCTGGATATTGGTCTGTGTCTATTGGGAAGCCATTGAAGGTTTTTGAGAAGGGGAATTCTAAGAACTATTCTGTGTTTAAAGGGATGCTTCATGTGGGACTGATTAGAGAGGATAGAGACAGGAGGCAATGAAAGTAGTTAGGAGGCTGCTGCAATACTACTTTGGTGAGTAATAATGAGGACACAAATTAGCCATGCTATGGGGTTAAGGAAAAAAGTTTTTTTTCGGAAAGTAGGATTCTTCAGATTTTTTTTTTCACCTGAATGGGTGGTGAATGAAGAGATGAAAGATGATCCTGAGTCTGGGTGGATGGTAATGCCATTAACCAGGAGGCAATTACAAGTGAAAGGGCAGGTTTGCTGCAGAGGGGAGCTTAACCACAATCAAATAAAGGGTTCTGGGACTCAGGAAAATTGATGATTTTGGAGCCACATGAATGGTCATAAAAGTCAAAGCTACTGAAATAAAGAACAATGAATGGGAAGAAGCCCTAGAAATAAGGGAAATCCTCCATAGTAGAGGAAAAATAAAAGCTAATGAAGTTCTGGGCAAGGGAAGGAGGAGAGCCAAGAAAGCAGAGATTTTCTTTCCAGAAAGAATTTCAAAAAAGTGCTGAGGACTGGAAGGTGGTGGAGCAGTGACTGAGTCTAGAGACAGGAGTCAGGCATTTCCTGCCAAATCTCTGTTTGAACATTTGCAGGCTGCATGACTTTGAGCAAGTTATACAACCTTTCTTTGGAGAGTGAAGGCAATTTTATAACCTACCTCAGAATGCTGTTGCAAAGAATAAACGAGAAATAATACCCTTAAAGTGCTTCTCACTTTGTGTGGCATATACAAAGCAAATAACATCTACTACTGTCAACAGTCGTGAAAGGTGTTTTAGTTTCAATGAATGAGGGAGAAGTGGATGTAAGTTTTGTTTCTTTGAAAGGCAAGGCAAACATTACACCCTGTAGGAGCTGTTCTTATGCAGGAGATGTGTGTGTATAGTTGTGTGTGCACCTCAATAAAAATAGTTAATTCTAAATGGGCCTGATAATTTATATGAAAAGAGAGTCTAAGGAAAATATCAAGAAGGCTACTGTTTATTCTAGAAAGATTTATGAAGAAATGCCTCAGAGAAATGAATCAAAGGCAGATACATGCTAATTTTTTTTGCTGAAAATTACTCAGTGCTATTTTATCACAGCACATTATGTTGGTTTTGTTCCTCTAAAACAAGTAAATAATTTAGATTTTGATCATGATTTAAGCTTAAGCCACTTGGCTTATGAAACAAGCCATTAAATGAAAAAAAGGCCAGATGCCTGGGTTTTTAATGTTCAAATAGAATCTGAAGAATGATCATTTAGGATTTTGACTTATCATTTAACAGTCTATTTAAATTAACATTTACTTTTTTTATGGCATTTGGAAAGAGGATTGTGAAATCTCACATCTCACCAATTTCAAGAGCTTAAACACGGTCTCAAAAAATGTATTTTAATAGAAACAGACATAGATACAGAGAACAGATGTCAGAGGAGAGGGGTTGGGAGATTGGGTGAAAAAAGTCAAGGAATTAACAACAACAACAAAAAACCTCCTAGGCAGATAACGGTACGGTGATTACCAGAGGGAAAGGGGGGTAGTGGGTAGGCAGGAGACTTGACTTGGGGTGGTAAACACACAATACAATATACAGATGATATATTATAAAATTGTGCCCCTGAAACCTGTATAACTTTATTAACCAATGTCACCCCAATAAATTCAATTAAAATGTTATTGCTAGGACAGTTGTTTTGGTCAGAACACAGCAGCAAGCATGATTAGGAAGCATAATAGAGCCCACACACCATTTACACACATGCAATACGGGTGTAGACTCCCCTTTAGAGTGAACGCCTGTACCATGTCCTTAAGCTATAGAGAGCTTTAAGCTTTTCCACCTATTTTGTGATTTCTGCAAAGTCAACAGGACTTCTTATCTTGCTTTTTGCTGGAATCCACACTTATTTTGGCAGAACTAAATGACTGATTTTCTTCCCAGACACAAACAGAATGCCTCCGGAACTAAAATTCCTAGTTCATTCTTCTGGACAGAAAAGATATAAACCAAAGCTGTTTTTAACTTTCTTCTTTGCTAACCTACCAAGCCACAATAGCAGAACCTCCCTTTGATTACTGATGCGGGTCTACTGTGGTCATCGAATATTATACAATAAACTGTTTACATAGCAGCCCTTTTTACAGGTTTTAAATCTTCCCAAGCTGCCAGTTTCTGAAGCTGAGTCTGCCAGCTGGCAGACAGAGAGGTGCTTGTGTTCTCGTTGATTGAGGTAATTAACAGCCCAAACTGTCAGAAGGTGACAGCAGGCAGAAAGTTCCTGCCCTGAGGTCACAGCTGGACTCCAACAACTTGCTCCTGATTTACCAGTAAAACTAATAATGTAAGTAATATTGGTATTAAATTATAAAATCAAGGGTCAGACTGAAATTCTGGTTTGTACCACACATTCACTGGCAGCAAATTAGCAGTAACATCTTGTAGTTGCTCTGCCCTCCTAAACAACCCCTGCAAAAATCAGCACGTGCCTATTTCGGCAACAGTATGTGGATCTCGGTACACTTAGAGAAGCCAAGCGGTGTCTTTCACTTAGATTTCTTTCCATAAATTTAACTTCACAGAACTGCCAGCAGTTTCTTATAACTGCAGAGAACACAGGACTAGAGGCATAATAGCTACTCATTTTTATGGAAGGTTCACTGTGTACCAGCTGCTGGACAAAGGGCTTTATAAACATGGTTTCCTTTAATCCCTACAACCATACTGATATAACAGTACTATTACATTCATCACTTTACAGAACGGGAAATCAAGAACCAGAGACATGAAGTAACGTCTCTTAAAATCACACAGCTGGGAGGTTAGAGCCAGGATTTGAACACATAGTCTGGCTCTAGGGCCCCAGTTCTCAATAGCTCTATTGAATTGCCAGATTAATAACAGCCCTGAAGAATCTCATGGATCACCAAATGGTTCTCAGCAAAAGAAGAATGTAGTCAGTCTTCCCTCAGCAAAGGAGGGGAATGTGTTAGAGAGGCATCGATAGATGTGTGGAGACCATTTAGGAGCTGACTGGAACCTGGATGGTAAAGGGTAGTTCTGGAGTTGACTAAGTGGTGGTAATAGGGACACGCTGAGAAGAGATACTGAATAGGTAGGATCTACTCCTCTACTGGGTGTGCAAAAAAGGATATTGACTTGAGCAGCTGACTAGATGATGGTACAGTAATTACTGAGTCAATTGTTGATAATTTATAGAAAAAGCCAGAACATAATTTTTGGTATATTGATAAAATATAAGGTCTACATGATCATTCGGGCAGCAATTGGGAGCCAATGTAGATTAATCATAACACGGCAACATTTAGTACATAACTGTATTAGGTAATAAAGTTTATTTTGGCCTGAGATGTTTTACCCAACAGTGTTACTTAATAGTAGGACGTGTGGGCAATGACCAAGCATAGATGTTTGCTGGCATTCCACAGCCTGCCGAATGGTCTTTTGCAGCGCTGATCTCCTAAAGCTTCAGTTTATAATCCTTAATAATACCTGGAGGATATCTGTGAAAGTTTGTCGGAGATTATCTTTGCAGAATTAGAATGGCCCACTATTTTGTTACTTTATTATTTGACAAACATGTAAAAATTAAAATTAGCTCTTACAGTTAGGCTAAAGAGGCAATTTTCTATTTAAAAGGCCAGGCTTTTTAGTCACTATTCACTGGCACTTGTCAAATACGGTATTTGTTTAGAACATAACTTTCTTGTGAACTTCATGTCTTTGTGACTCAGTCTAGACTGTTGTAATTTTCTCCTTATTAGGCTTCCTGAGAAAATGTAGTAGATGAAGAGGATAACTGTCCAGCTATTTAACGTGCTTTCATATAGGGCAATGATTCTAAATAGTTTTGTAGTAAGATTTCTTCATATTGCTTTGATATTCTCTAGGCATTTCAGGGTTAAAAAGATTTTCAGCCAAACTTCATCATCTAGTTATAACATTTTTTTCATTTTTATATCAGAGTTTCTGATAAATGCGAAATAATGGGATTATACTATTCTTAGGTCCTCGCAATATCTGGAAAATGATGAAGTTACTAATTTATATTATATTTTAATAAGTCAAGGAGGCATGCTCTAATCTCTGGATTAATCACTTAAATTAGTAATGTATCACTGAGAAGAAACAGAGTGAGAAATAAGATGATATAAAATATTTGTTTATGATATAGAGAGTAAGGTGTAAAATGAAATGTAAGAGGTGGGGTGGAGAATAAAAGCAAATAGTAAGACAGATTATTTAAGCCTCAATATATCAGAATTATATTAAATATAAATATAATAAAGACTCTAATTCTAAAACAAAGGTTATCAGACTCCTTAAAAAAGCCTGATTATGTGCTACTTGCAAAAGATACAGCTTGAAAATCAGGCTAAAAAAGGTTGAAAGTAAAAGGATGGAAAATCACACAAAATGCAAACTAACCAAAAGAAGTCTGGTGTATAAAACTAATACCAAACTTGATTTTAGGCCAGAAATATTACTAGAGAAAAAAAGGATATTTTGTAATGACAAAATGTTCAATTCATTAAGATGACTTAAGAATTTTAGATTTGCATGCACTTATATATAGCTTGAAAATACATGAAGCAAAACTTGACATAACTAAAAGGACAAACAGAATATCCACAATCATATTTGCAAATTTTAACACATATTTTTCGGTAACTGATGGAATAGGGAGAAAAATCAATAAAGGTATAAACACAATTAACTTACTTGATTTGATTAAGTATATAGAATACTGCACACTATAACAGCAGGATATATATTTTTTCAAGTGTATTTGTAACAATTATCAAAAATGACCACAAAAATAAATACAGATTAACAAGAAAGTCTTCAGTACAACCCCCAGCATAATTTTAAAATAATACATGAATCAAAAATAAACTAATAGAAATTAGAAAATATTTAAAACTCAATAGTAATAAAGATATAATATATAAATACCTCGCAGGAAAATGAGACAGAAATTTATAGCTCTAAATTTATATATCAAGAAAAAAGACTGATAACAAATTATCTCAAATATTTTTCTTGAGAAATTGTGAACAACAAATTAAACACAAAGAAAGGTGAAGGTGGGAAATAATAAAAAGGACAGTAACCTAACCTATGAAATAATTTCTCTTTGAAGAGAATAATGAAATTGATAAACAACTGGAGTGATGAAAGAAAAAAAGAGAATTCCTAACATTGAAGTGGAAAAAGAGTGATCATGACAGATTCTACGGACATTATAATCATCAAAAGAGAACACTGCAAACATTTTTTTATTGCAATAAGTTTTAAAATGTGAATGAAATGTGGTGCTTCCTAGAAACATATCTATCAAAACTGAAACAAATTTTTAAAAATCGGAATAGTTCAATATGGAAATTGACTTGATAATTAAAAACTTCTTTACAAAAATATTTCCAGACTAGATGCATTTACTGCTGAGTTTTACCAAACATTTAAGAAAGATATAACACCAATATTAGCACATTCTTCAAAGGATAAGAAAAAGTGGAGGACATGTTTTTTCCATCCAGTTTTATAAAGCCAATTTAATTTTGATACCAAAATCCTGGCATCACACACACAAAATAGAAAATTACAAGCCAGTTTCTTATGAACATACATGCAAAATTGCTTAACAAAATACTGTCAGTCAGGCAGGCATTATTATGCTTATTTCTTTGTTCAGGGGAAACTGAAGCTCAGATTGGTTAATAATTACCTGAATTTACATAGCTAATAAAGCCAGACATAAACTTAGGTATAACCAGTCATAAGTCAAAAGACTATTGCCAGTCTTTTGGTGCCTTGTAAATATACTTTTTAAATTCTAAAATAAGCCCTGCCCTCTAGCAGTGTGAATTAACCTTTCTTTTTTGCTGCCCTAGCATTTTATACCTATCTGTGTTAAAACACTTACCACACAATTTATTAATGTTTATTTACTTGTCTGTGCCAGGTGTCTTTTCCACACCTCATCCTCCCATGTTGTACAAAAAGTTCTTTAGGAACTGTGATCTATCCTGTTTATTTTAGTATCCTATTTTGGACTTAGAAAGGTACTGAAGTAACATTGTTCAATAAATGAATGAATGCCTAGGTAAGAAAAATATTTTAATAGGACACAAAATGCACTGACTAGGAAAAGATGAACAAATCTGACTAGAGTAAAGTTAGGGAATTTTATTTATCTAAAGACATTTATATGATGTTACTTTTGCCAGAGATTCTGTGTGATTTTGTTCCCTTAGTCTAAAAAGCATAATATATTCATTTCTACTGGGACATCATTACCATTTAATTTTAAATTAATATGCCTTTAACTTTATTAATATTCCCATTGTCATGATCTTTTTTCATTGCTTCTCAAAGCATAAATATGCTTTTATTTAAGAAAAAATTAGTTCTTAGTGTAAGAAACATGTTTTAGTTATTTCTTTTTGTGACAGAAATTTAAAGCATTTATTACAATCATTCACTATTATATGACTATTTAGTAATTTATGACTATTCTCATTACAAAGTGCAAACTTTGCTGCCTTAAATAGATTTGTGAGTTGAAGAGTAGTTTAAAAAATGTAGCAATGTATTTTTACAATTTCAATATATAGGCTTTACTTGGCTTTACTAAACCTGTTAATTGGTAATATTTTCCTTTTTTTTTTTTAACTTGGGAAAGAAGAAGAGCAAGAAAGACCATTTATTTATTGTTATGCCAAAATCTTTTCTTTTGTTAATTATCCAACCAGCCTAGCTATAGGCACTACAACCTACAATTGCCAAGACAAAAAATCTGAGACTAAGAAGATTTAAGTTTCTTGCCCACAGTCATAAGCTATTTGGTGGTGGAGCTTGATTTTAAATCCGTAGATGTATCAACTCAAAGCTGATGAATCTGCTTTTGTCAAGGACCTCCACTTGTCAAAGCTCCAAGGACTTGTTCTTCACTTTCATTTTGCCATTATCTGCCATCATCTTTCTCTACCAATCAGTAACATTTGGCAAAACTGATCTGATCTGATCTTTCCTTCCTTCTCCTGCCCACCAAAGTCACTTCCCTTTATTAAATGTTGATTTTTACAGACCAGAACTACAAAAGAAGAGTAGAGATAGGCCCTGGTTGGAAGCTGCAGGCCTGACCTTATATAACTCATGCTGCAGCAACTTGAACAGGACAAGCAGCAGGAATATCTTTGAAGCTGGGAAAGTAGAAGGAAGATTCGGATCCTGCCATACCCTGCCTCCCACTCAGTCTCTCTCAAGTTACACAATCATCCATGTGAAGTATTAGAGTAGGATACCTCTCCTGCTATCACAGTGAAGTACATAGCACCAGGTGAGCTTGTTTAGATGGCACAGAATCCAAGGAACCTTAACATAAAAAGAAACTGGTACCAAACTATAAATGGAGAGACAGAAGGTGTGATAGGGCAAGTCGAAGGAGAGAAAAACTTCCTCTTGTCGACCCGTGGGATGCTGACATGCAGTCTTCTGTGCTGGGTGGTTACTGGCTAGTTAGTTCCTCTTCCTGAGTCCTTCTTATGCCTCCTCTTCTTTTTGCTCTTGTTCTTTCCTGAAGAACTATCACTGCAGGACACAAACTAACATCTTGAAGCTCTCACTTAGCTGCCTTGAGAATGATCGGATAATGAACCCCTAGGGGGCATTGATTTATTTTTCAACTTTACATTTATTTTCTTTTTCTTTGACTTGTCCCTCTTAGAATGCTCACCCTGGCTCCCATTACATTATTTTTTTTTTCATATTCCCTCCTGGCATCCTCCCCTTTATCATCCCATTTCTATTCATTCCCTTTGGATATTCCCTTCCAGATCTTGTCTGCCTTCTTGTAAAGATCTGTGGTACTGATGCCAGGATGGTTTGACTTGATCTTCTCTCAGCCAGTGTTGAACCACAATATCTACACAGACATGCTGTCCTTGGGGGCATTTGGATCTTTGCCTTTCTCCACCTCCATGCTTTTTGTGACCCTTGTGATCCTTGGACATCTGGTCTTTTTGAGCTGTTTCCTCTTCTTCTCATACCAATCATTGTCACCCTCATTACTCAAGGAGCTGGCAGAACATTGCTGTCAAACTTCTCTGCCATTCTTTCCTTTTGTTCACCTGAGCCGAGTGGCTTGCTAGCCATCATTGTTGTTGGTGACATTCTCTAAGGAGGTGCCATTTCTCAGCTCCAAGTAGGCATCATACCTATCTTTATCAGAGGCAGAGACCTATTTATTATAGTTTGGGTTCATCCTCTTTTTCAATACTCAGTTTTTGATGTTGAGCTTTTTCGCATTGTCAGAATCTGTTTCCCATACTTCCCCTCCCAATGCTGCTGAAGATGTACTAAGTGCCCTGCTTGGTCTCAGTTTGAAAGTCAAAGGAACAAGTGGTGGTGGTCCACAGGCAAAGCTGATGAAGGAGATCTCATTGAAGCAGATGTGCATGGGTAGCTTGTGAAGTCCTGCTTCAGCAGGTATAGCAGTCCCGAGCTTACCATGTAAGAACAGGTGACATCACAGGGCCCTGAGTGTCGTAGGAAGTTACCTGGGACTGTAGTCTTATGGTTCACCAGTGCTTTCATGGCCTGGTCAACCATTTTTTCTTGGTATTCTGATATGTTCTTATTGAGAGCCTTTCAAAGTACTTCTCCATCTCTTCCATGTTTATATTGGGAGTCAAGAAAATGTCCTCAACCTTTGGATAAAAGGAGGCTTAGAAAGTAGTAAAAGATTTGGCCATGCTTGATTATTTGGGGGATCCAGGCTGATCACACACACACAAAATCCAGTGCTAGTCTTTGTGGGGCAGCAAAAAGAGATTAGGTACCAGGGTGCAGGGCATCTTGTAGTAAAAGATCTTGCTCTGCAGGTGTGAAAGGTGGGGTAGATACAAATGTTCCAAAACCTAAGGGAAGTCAGACAACGCAGCTCTGGAAAGATGCATCTCCAGTGACCTGGATTATGTCCACCTTGGACAGCATGTACTGGGTGGACATCTCAACCAGGTATACATCATACTCCAGGGTAGGAGGTGCATAGAATTTCACTCACATGAGACAGACCTTGTCATCAACATTCTGACGTAACTTCAGTGTCACCTCATTCTTGCCTGTGGTGCACTGAGACATATTTTGCTGAGGGGTATCTCAAAGACCAGCTGGTCACCAATGTCAAAGAAAAGCAGCAGTCCACCAAACTCCACTGTTCCCAAGTTCTAGCCCTTCACATATAGGGCTTTCTTCATCAGCTCAAGGCAATAGTGAATTTTAAAGAAGTCAGAGAATTTCACAATTCAGATTCTCATAAACCACCATACTTGTAAACACGGTCATTTTCTGTGAAATGTTCAAGCCTGTAAACCAGAACTACACCATGCTAGATGTCTTCCTTCAACACTCTAACCTGGATGTTGTCCAATTTTCCCATCTTGCTGTTCTTGAAGATGATACCCAAGCAGCTCAATCTCAACCAGGCATCATTCATGGAGCCTTCTACCTTCTGATTGACATCTTGAATTCCTGTGTCTCTGCCATGAGAACAAAGATTTGTCTAATTTGCTCATCACTTTTTAACACTTAGCACAGTGCCTATATTGCACTCAGTAAATGTTTGTGGAATAAATGAAAGAATTAACGGATGCATGCCTTTAACAGTATAGCTTGGTATGGACCGTGTACAGGTTTATGTCACAGCTGCGCCTATATAAACTTCATCAATAATCTACTAAGAGTAAATATTATTTTTATAAATTATACCAATGTTTATTCAATCACCCACAAAAAATAGAGACTTTCCATTTCACCTTCTGCAGGTAAAGAGGTAAGATGTTTTCACTACATTCTAATGAATAAAAAAAATAAACAGACGGAAAAATCAACAACTCTTCTAGGATCCAAAAAGATAGATGAGGATACAGGGAAAACTAAGGCTTTCAAGATTAGAAAGACAGACAGGCAAATACAGGGAGCCACAGCTTACTGGGATAGAGACTCACTGTGGGTATCGGCATGGGAACCAGGTTATTATCAGAGCCTAACTGATTTAGGGAAAGGGAAAACTGAACTCCAGTTAGCTCTAGTCTTCCACACAAGAGAAGGGAAATATCTAGTCCCAAGCTACTCTAGCCATCTTTTCTCACCAAAGAGGGGAGAGAAAAAAATGGAAAAATACTTGTGAAGTTCATAGGCCAGAAGCATAGGGTTACTAAAAGACTAAGACCTAATCTTGGTCTTAGTCATTTCCTCCCCACACTGTATCTTACCACCACATTACTAAAGGCCCACTTACACCAGTTTCTTTTACCCAGTACATCATGTCTGGCTACCAAGAACAAGTTAGAAGGCGTACCAAAAAGCACCCCCTCCTCACAATTTGAAAACATAGAGCAAACATCAGAAGCAGACATGACAGGAATGTTGGAATTATCAGATCAGACATTTAAAACAACTATGATTAATATGCTAAGGGCTTTAATGGATAAAGTAGATATCATGAAAGAACAGATGGGCAATGAAAGCACAGAGGTGGAAATCTTAAGAAAGCACCAAAGAGAAATGCTGGAGACTAAAGAAAAAAAAAAGTACAGTACCAGAAATGAAGAATGCCTTTAATGGGCTTATTAGTAGACTGGATATGAAGTAGACAAGAAGAAGTAGTAGTAGACAAGAAGAAATCTTAAGATAAATGTTCAAATATTTTGAACTAAATGAAAATTAAAACACAGTTTATCAAAATGTGTAGCAAAAAACAGTTCTTAAAGGGAATTATATAGCATTGAATACATATATTAGAAAAGAATAAAGATCTAAAATTAATAATATCTAAGTTTCCACCTTAGGAAATCAGAGAAAGAAGAGCAAATTAAATCCAGAGTAAGAAAAAGAAAAGAAAAACAAGCAGAAATGAATGAAATTAATAAACAGGAAACCAATAGGGAAAATTAACAAAACCAAAGACTAGTTCGTTGTAAAGATCAATACAATTGATAAGGCTCTAGCCAAGCTAACTAAGAAAAATAGAGAGAAGATACAGTCTACTAATACAAAATGAAAGAAGGAACATCATTATAGGTCCTTTGAACATTAAACAGAGAATCATGAAATACTATGAATAACTATGTGCCTACAAACTCCTAACCTTGATGAAATGAACCAATTCCTTGAAAGACAAAAAATGCCAAAACTCATGCAAGAAAAAAATAGAAAATCTGAATAAGCCTATATCTATTAGAGAATTTGAATTAGTAATTAATAATTATACTAGGCCCAGATGGATTCAGTTTTGAATTTTACCAAACATTTAAGGAATAAATTATACCAATTTTCTGCCATCTCTTTCAGGGAATAGAAACAGAATATTTCCTAACTTATGATGCCATCATCACCCTAATAACGAAACCAGACAAAGACATTACAAGAAAACTATAGATCAATTTCTCTTGTGATATAACCCATTACATCAATAGGATAAGAAAGAAAAATCACATGATTATATGAATGGGTGAAGAAAAAGTATTTGACAAAATCCAACATCCATTTATGATAAAAACTCTCAGTAAGCTAGAAATAGAAGAGGAATTTCCCTAACTTGATAAAAAATATCTACAAAAAAAGAAACTATAGCTAACATACCTAATGGTGAGAACTTGAAGCTTTCACACTAAGATCAGGAGCAAGGCAAGAATGGATGTCCCCTATAACCATTTTTTTCAACATCATCTTGGATGTTCTAGCTAATGCAATGAGACAGGAAAAGGAAATAAAAGGTATACATATGCCCCTCGAGTGTTATCTTTCCCATTTCATACTCTAGCACTCTGTACTTCAGTTATTTCAAACTTCTTTCAGACCCCCAAACATGCAGTAGTGTATCTCTCTTCTGAGCATACTTGTCTGGTGCTTTGAAATATCCTTACTTTAGTTATTCACTTGGATACTACTTATTTATGTCTTAAGACTTGTCTCTGGAATCCCCTTCAAGGCATTCTCTTTGAAGGTCAGCCTTGATCAGGAGATCCTCATAGGTGCTTCTCTAATACTGCTGGACTCTTACTACTTGGGGATCACCATATTATACTCTATTATAGTTATTTGTTTATGTGTCTGCCTCTCCATTTTCCTTAGTAACTATAAGCTCCTTGAGAGCAGGTATTTTTCTTTACCATCCTTATGTCCTTGGAAGAAGCATAGTTCCTGGATACAAGGTTACAGTCAAGGTTAATCACATGAATAAATGACTGAGTGAATAAATGAAAATTTACTTTGAAAATAGTTTTTACAAGTGCCTTTCCTCTCTTTCCCTGCTGGAATTTTTAATTTCAGATTTAACCATTACAAGTGGACCTTTCAGTGATGCCCAAAAAACCCTTTTGAATATAAGGTCCCCATTTTCTTCTATAAACTGTCTCTCTCTCTCTCTCTCTCTCACTCACTCACTCCTGTTTCTATCCTGAATACCACTAGATTAGATTTTCTTAAACATTGCTGTCCCTATTTACTTTCTTGACCAATACCTTCTAGCCATTTTCTTTGCCAATAAAGCTCTTCTTTCCCCCTTCCATTAATTCAGATTATTTTTATTTATCTCATAAATGAAAAATGTTCCCTGACTTCTCTAGCTCTGATATTTGAAAAATTTCAGTTGAATTCCTTCAACATTTGTTGTGTGTACCTCAAATTTTATCATAGATTAGTGTACAGCACAGAGTATAACCCCCAACTGGATTATGGATCTCTTGGGAGAAGAGGGTACACTTTACATGTCTTTATCCTTCTATGCAATAGAATCCTAAATTGAGAACATAGGAGGTATTCAGGAACTACTTAGTGATTGATTTAATGATATCTGTTTGGAATTGTTTATGTTCATTTTCATGAAACTATTACTAGATGCAAATACAATTGGATGAACACACATTAAATATTCCACTTCATATCAGTAGGACTTTGTGGACTTCTGCATTTTGGTTTAAGATATGCTATTGTGTTCATCCTCATGAATCTGTATGTATTATTGTTTAGAATCTTAATATGTTATGACTTTAAGATGTAAGGTTGTAGAACAAAAAGGTTAAATACTTGGGTTGTGGGCACAGATTAACCTGGTTTAGAATGATCACTAGGTCTCATTCCAGCTGAATAATCTCAAGCAAATTACAGAATTTCAAAAACCCAGCTTCCTCATCTGTAAAGTAGAGATAGTGAGTTCTTATTTCATAGACTATTGGGAGAATTAAAACACACGTAGTATATGTCAACTTGAAAGAAAAGAACTGTCAATGGCGAATTGTATATAATGTCCCTCTTTCATTCATTATGATGTTTTACATTTTAATTTAAATTTTAATTGTTTTTCATTTATTTGTATTAATAGTAAAAAATGGAGCATGTGAATATTTAGTATAGTTCCTGACATGGAAGAAAGTGCTCAATAGATACTAATTTTTACTATAAAAATGATTAAAAGTTCAAGTCCAAACTTCTCATTTATAAGAAACTTATTCATAACTTATTTATAAGAAAAATGAGATCTAGCAAGCTCAGATGAATTGCACAAGAGCACCAGTTAATGAGAAAAGTGTCCTGGAAAATAATCCAGGTCCCCTGACGCTGGACCTGAATGTGTCGTCTAATTCCCATGTCACTCTGCAGTCTGTCTCGCTTCTGAGGATTCTCTGAAGGCCTTGTAAGTATGTCCTGCTTTATCTTATGATAGGCATGTAGTGCTTTGGAAGAGTTTGGTATGTAACATCTTGAAATTAAAAGAATAAAAAAAAAGTATTTATTTCATCATACCAGTTTTTTATTTTTCAAAAGGATCTATAAAATATTGCTTTATATGGCCAGTGATGCAAATTTCATTTGAATATTCCCTGAATTGAGTTATTTTCATCTTTTCAGAAATATTAACATTATTTTGGGTTAAGTGTAGGGGTATTTTTATCTTGTTAAGAGTTCGTTATTTCAGAGTTTTAAAAATTCATTTAGAATTTAAAAATGCTCACAGCCATTCTCTTCAAAATATATCCTACTAGCAATTTTTAAAAGTGCTTTCTTCATATTGAAAAAAATCCTGACTAACTATATGTTTGTGGTTGAATGATGGAAAGCAAGGGAATTCTCTATAGACTAGAGTTTCCAAGGTGTGTGTATCAGGGGGAGAGCATCTTTTAATGTGGCTTTGAAAATAAAACTCTGCTATTTATCAGGAAGGATACTTTTCCCATATTTTTATGGATATTCAGCTGTAACCATAATGATTTGTTTGGCTCATTTAGAATCATAGACCTTTTGAGAGTAAGAAAAATTCTCCTAGAGGGAGAGCTAAATCAATTCTTGTGCATATGTAAGAAATGAATCCTAATTCTTTCTTGTTTCTGTTTTTCCACCCCAAAAATTGTATAAATGAGGAAGTAGTGCCAAGGACCTATTAGTAATAGTTATTTCCTAATTGCAGCGGGAAGCATCCTGCATGTTTAAATAAATATTGTTAACTGTGACCTCTCGCTTTGCCAGGACTGATAAGGCAATTGTTTGGCCTATATGAAGCACATACAGTATACACAGAGTGTAGAGCAGCAGGAAAACAGGAAACAATAAATCAGAAATTAGAGCACTGATTGTTGTAGCTAATTACATCAGGCTTCTGCTTAATTTCTCACTCTGTCATTTTAACCTGATTTTCTTGCCAACAGACTTTGCAAATTGCTGGTGTCACGTACATTCAGCAAATAATAATCCTTAGTTACTGTGACTGACAAATGAATGAGCAGGAGAAGATCGTTTATTATGCAAGGATGAACTGAGACATTCACCAGATACCTGCCTGGATGCTCTTTTAATTCACTTACCTAGATGAGTTGCATGAGGCATTTCTCCAGGAGCAGAGATTTTGGCATCAAGACAGCTTAATTAGATTTGTGGCTGGGTTTGATAATATTGAGCCAGAAGAAAAGATGGTACTGTAAGTAAAAGAAAGGGAGGGAAGAGATTGGCTTGGACAGAACAAAAAAGATAAAGTGGTAATTTAGCTACTTAAGTCAAATCTGAAAGTAATATGTTTAAGGGTGACTGAGATTAGTGAGCACATTATTGAATGCTAATCTTGTTTACACATAGACCTGATAGGTTAACTTGGTATTTTCAACCCATTATGGTTTTATTACCAAAATTTTAAACCATGTATGCTAAGAAAGTGACAAAAATGAGATGCTCTTATTCAAAATTGACTGTTTGATTACTCCTGGATTCTACTAGTGTATGTAGGTAATTCATGTTCAATTCAGTTTTCCATGATCCCAGTTCTAGTGGTGTCTATAAAACCAGATTTCCTTTCCAATTTTGCAAAATTAACATGGTTTCCATGCTTCAAACAATTTTGGTATAGTCTCTGAAGATGGAACATGGTATATCTAATTGAAGAGAATTTTCACTCATTGTTATTTAGTAAATTTCCATATGCTGGGTATATTTTCTACTTCTGTTGTCAGGTTTACTATGTAGATTATCTGACCGCTGACCGGATCAGAGCTAGCAGCCGCTTCACCCAAGTGCTCTGTCTGCTTCTTGGGTGCTTAATGAAAACCAAGTTACTTTGTTTAACTGAAGGTACCATGCATGCAAGTTCTTTAGAAAGAAAACTTTCTCAGTTTACAATCAAGTTTACTTGGCCCTTCCATTTGCGGTGGGTTCTGATTTTCCTGCTGTCTTGCTTTAGTGTCATTTTCAGGGGACGAGAGAGTGAACTCAACACAGAGATGGGAGGAGATCACAACAGAACCTTCCCCAAGGCACAAAGGACGCAGCAGAGCTGCGGGGTTCTCATTATTTGGAAATTTCTGTTCTACTTGGTAAAGCAAGGGGTCACAGTTAACTACTTATTTAAATGTGTAGGTGATGTCTTACATTCCAGTGATGTAGTTGGAATGCAGGCCAATTAAGCAGCCCAGAACTGTGGTCGGAGGGCCAAAAAACAGAGTGTAATGTGCCAGCATTGCTGCGGGCCCAAAGGTCAACGGGGGCAGAATATTTCATTCCCCGGGTCTTTAAATTAATTCTTGGGTATAAAGTCTTTAAACTTCTTCAAATCCCAAGCTTTCCAACCGTCATTCCTAACATAATTTTTTCTTTTATCCATGTTTCTCACAAAAATTTTAAAATATATGTTAAACATCCACTATGTGCCTCTTGTGCCATTTCATGCCCCTTCAGGGGAGAAAGCTTAATATAGGAGAAATACATCCTAAAGTCGTTGCTCTCAAAAGCAGCTGAAGAAGGCAAACGTGAACTTATAAAACAAGCATTAAATAACACAAACTGTAACGTCATTTTCTACATACCTAAATGAGTGGTATTGACAATTAGGGCTATGGAATTTAAAGAGGCCAATTTTTTCAAAAGATGCTTAACAGATAATTTGACATGAACTTGGAAGGATAAGTAGCGTTTAGATAGTTGAAGAGGAAGGAGACCTTTTCAGAAGGAAAAAAAAGGATTAAAAGTGGAGAGAAAATGTGGCAGGACTGGAAATAGGGAAATGAGTGGTACAAATGGATAAATAGGAGATGTGGTTGGTTGGATATGGCCCAAGACTGAGTGTTAGGGAAAGGGTTTAGACTTAGTGTTACAGGTGGTGAGACCTCTCAGGATCTCAGAGCTAGGGGCTGATGTGTGGAAAGTAAACCAGGGGGAGGAAAGGCTGGGACCAGCACGTTCAGTTAGGACACCATTAAAATAATCCAGATTTTATGTGTTCAGCGCCAAGGTAGTGATTGTGAGGGGGCAAAGGAAAACATGAATTCAAAGTCCATTCAGAAACAAAAATTGGCAGACATGTTTAGAAGACAAAGGGGGAGGCTGAGTAAAAAACAAAAAAAAAAAAACAAAAAAACAGCTTTGGTACCTAGAAGTATTATCTTTGCTTTGGGGAGAATAGGAAATTTAGGAGAAAAAGTGTGGTGTCCAACCTGTGGCCCACGGGCTGCATGTGGCCCAGGATGGCTACATACGCAGCCTAACACAAAATTGTAAATTTACTTAAAACCTGTTTTTTTTTTTTTGCTCATTAGCTTTCATTAGTGTTTGTGTATTTAATGCATGGCCCAAGACAACTCTTCTTTTACAGTGTGTCCCAGAGACACCAAAAAGGTTGGACATCCCTGGTTCAGGTGGAAGAATGAAAAGGCATCAATTTCCAAGGAGAGAAGGGGAAGAGACAAAGTTATTTTCTAGTCTTAGCTGCCATAAATCTTCCAGGTGCCTGATTACATATCATTTGCAGACATTTGTATTAGCACAGCTTGGTTTGTCCAAAACACAGACTTGTCTGGGCATAGTGGGTATGACAACAGTGTGAAATGTTAATCAAAACTAGAAAGGTGTGTGTGTGGAGGAGATGACAACCTGATGAAATACGATCAAATGCTACCCCTTAAATACCAGAGGCAGCATGATGTTTGGGGGCAGGGGAGGGCACATAATTTCATGAGAAGCCACCACAGAGAACTCTGCCCTTCTAGTAGAGATGTGTTTCTTAGTTTCCTTCCCTCTTCATCAACACTAGTTGGTTCTAATCCTAAATGAGCTCGAGGACCCTGATTCTTGAACCTGCCCTATATGAGTTTGGTGTCTTCTGCCAGTTGACTGACATGTGATTGGCCTATCTCCTGCTCTGCTCTTGGTTAAATACTAGACTTTGGCATCCAGTGATTGATCTTATCCCATTTACTAGTGATTGGCTTTGCAGCTGCTGAGTCATCAGTCATCAGTGTCCATTGGAAGGAACTAAACAATCTAGAATATTATATACCCCCCCCACATATATAATCCTCCGTTTTCTTTCACTTCTTTCACACCCAAACCACTACAACATTAGACACAAAAGGCTGATATTTTTGCTCATCATTATCTTTTACTTCCTTCATTCTTACTGCCAGATGGCATGGGACTAAAATTCAAAGTGGAAGCATAGTTATACTTTTTGCATGTATTAGCATCAGTGACAATTTCAAACTTTGTGCAACAGAAAAAGTAATGATTGTGAATTGCATGTCTACATTATTCCATGTGAGTACAATAAGGAGCTCAAACACATGTCCTTATTCAAGACAGTTCATATTAATATACTGTTTGTAGTTACAGGGAGAGTCTGAAGATTCAAATCACTCCCCAAGGAAAATCAATCATAACTACCTTTGATCATAATGGGAGTGATCCTTCCAAATGAAACCAAGATAAAATTCGAAGTTGACTTTTGTAGATGAGCCAATTTGAGTTTTAAGAAGCTCAGGCTTGGTTGTCAGTGTCCAGTGAAGCTACGACTTGCAGTAAGTCATTAATCTGGTTTCATTTTTGCCCTGTTTAAAAGCCAGTTAAAAAACTTATTTCTAGATCAATGTATTGGCCCAAACTTTGGATCTAGAATGGAGGTTGGTTAAAGCTTGTCCAGATCAACATTGCAGGACAACTTGTTTTGTTCCCCCCTCTTCTTCCCCCACTTTCCCATGGACTTTAAAAAGTTTTTTCTCCATGTACTTTTCACTGGTGAATGATTTGCTATAAGTGGCTGCACTGTACTAGTTTTAATTTTAATCATGATTCCCAGAATAATTAACTTTTAAAAGAGACCCAGCATATTCCCTTGTTCTTTTCTTTCTTTTTTGACTTAAATTTGTAATGTTCTTGCTTTCTTGGACCCTGATGACACCAGAACTGGGAATATAACTAAAAGCGTATGCTGCTCATTAGCGCAGCCCCAGCGCACCTGTGCCGTGCCATGTCCATAAAAGACGGGGCTTACTGGCTTAGGAAGCACCATATAAAAGAGGTTGCTTCAGGCAAGATCCCTCTTGGGAGGAATATTGTTTTCTCTTTAAAAAAATATTAGTTCTAATAGTTTCTTCCTATAAGACCACGAGAAGAGAAGGAAAGAAGCTTAAGGAAGAAAAGCACAATTCTGCCAAAATCCAGTTAATCCCCTTCATGAAAAAACATTATTAACAGGAGTCGTAATCTTCGTACTTGACTGATTTACTCCACATGCCAAGAAAATTTGATTTTAAGTGTTCGTGTCTGGAGATGTGAAAAGCATCAGTATGAGAGGCTGTGGTTCAACTGAGGACTCTAGGGGACTTCAGAACACTCCTCACTCATCAGCCCCATCAACCACTTTCCTACCCCACACTGGCACCCAAGTGTACACGCCATTGAAGTAGGAGCAGTGCACTTGCTCTGCACACAGGCTTAAATAAAATCAAAGAAATTGATTTCCAGTCAGATCGACACACCAAATCATTTCTAGGAAGGAATTCTGAAGCCATCACATACTAGAAAAGCAAACCTAAACTCAAACGGAGGTCCTCATGGACTGCACAAAGCGGCAATCTCAGTAATGGTCCTTGCTGGTTCCGCACTTGGTTCTGTTCATTGTCCCCATCTTACTAACAGAACTCCGCTTCTCTTCAGGGGTGCGGGCCCAGTACAAGCTCACCTTCCCTGGCCTGTCGTATTTTTACAGAAATCATGTGACCATTCTAGTGAGTGAGAGGTAAATAGGAACTTCGAGTAGGGCTTCTTGGAAAATCGTTTTAAAAGATACAACTGATTTATCTCTTTCTTATTTTCATGCCTGGACAAAAAACATGGTGCTAGAGATGAAGTAGTCAAGTTGTGACTGGCAGCGAGGGGTGTGGGGGACAAAATTATATAGTAAAGGTGGCTGGACAGAAAGACAGAAGAGGCCCCTGGGGGGTTTGTAGAGTCAACACACTAAAACTCTATATTTATTTATTTATTTCATTGTTGTTCTAGGACAGTTGTCTCTAATTTCACCCCACCATGCACCGCCCCACCATACACCACCCCCCACTTTACCCATCCCCACCTCCCACTGTTGAACCTACCCCCTTTGGCTTTGTCCATGGGCCCTTTATTCATGTTCCTTGATGGCTCTTCCCCTATTTTCCCCCATTATCCTTCTCCCTGTTCCCCTCTGGTTACTATCAGTTTGTTCTTTATTTCAACATCTCTGGTTATATTTTGTTTGCTTGTTTGTTTTGTTAAGTTCCACTTATAGGTGAGATCATATGTATTTGTCTTTCACTGCCTGACTTACTTCACTTAGCATAATGCTCTCTAGTTCCATCCATGCTGCCGTGAAGGTTAGGAGCTCCTTCTTTCTTTCTGCTACATCATATTCCATTGTGTATATGTACCATAGTTTTTTATCCACTCATTTACTGGCCAGCACTTAGGTTGCTTCCAGCACTTGACTATTGTAAATTGTGCTGCTATGAACATTGGGGTACATAAGTTCTTTTGAATTGTTGTTTTGGCATTCTTAGGGTATAATCCCAGCGGTGGAATTGCTGGGTCAAAAGCAGTTAGTTCCATTTTTAGTTTTTTGAGGAAATTATATACTGTTTTCCACAGTGGCTGTACCAGTCTGCAATCCCACCAACAGTGCATTAGGGTTCCCTTTTCTCTATACAACCTCTGTAGCACTTGTTGTTTGTTGCTTTGTTTATGATGGCCATTCTGAATGGTGTGAAGTGGTATCTCATTGTGGTTTTAATGTGTATCTCTCTGATGGCTAGTGATGCTGAGCATCCTTTCATATGTCCCTAGGCCTGCTCTTGACATTGTCTTTTCACAGAGCAGATATTTTAATTTTAATGAAATTTTGCTTATCAATTATTTCTCTTAAAGATTGTATCTTTAGTATTGTAACTAAAACGTCACTGCCATATTGAAGGTCATCAAGGTTTTCTCATATGTTACCTTCTAATTTACAGTTTTGTGTTTTACATTTAGGTTTGTGATCTATGAGTTATTTTTTTGATGAAGGGTCTAAAGTCTGTGTCTAGATTAACTTTTTAAAATATTTTATTTATTTATTTTTAGTGAGAGGGTAAGGGAGGGAGAAAAAGAAGGAGAGAAGCATCAATGTGTGAAAGACACATCGATTGATTGCCTGTTTCATGTCCACAACTGAGGACCTGGCCTGCAGCCCAGGCATGTGCCCTGATTGGGAATTGAACTATGACCTTTCGGTTCTTAGGCCAGCCCTCAGTCCACAGAGACACACAAGCCAGGGCTACATTCATTTTTTTGCATGGGAATTTTCAGTTGTTCTGGCACCATTTAAAAAAAAGACACTCTGTTGCATTGTATTGCTTTTGCTCCTTTGTCAAAGATCAGTTGACTATAATTATGCAGGTATATTTTGTTCCATTGATCTGTCTATTCTTTCACCCGTGCCACACTGCCTTGATTATTGTAGCCTAAAGTTGGGATAATCTCACTCCTGTACCTTTGTTCTTCTCCCTCAGTGTTATATTGGCTATTCTAGTTCTATTGCCTCTCCATATAAACTTTAGAATAAATTTGTCAATATCCACAAAATAACTTGCTGGAATTTTTCATCAAACTATAAACAAAGTTTGGAAGAATTGACATCTTAACAATATTGAGTCTTTCTATCAATAAACATAGTATTTTTCCATTTATTTAGGTCTTTAATTTTGTTCAACAGAGTTTAGTAGTTTTTTCACATATAGGGCTTGTACATATTTTGTTAGTTTATATCTAGGTATTTCATTGTTTGTATTGATAATATAAATGGCATCATTTTTAATTCCAAATTCCACTTGTTCATTGTTGATATTTAAGAAAGTGATTGACTGTGTATATTAAGCTTGAATTGTACAACTTTGCTATAATTGCTTATTATTTCCAGGAGTTTGTTGTTGTTATTATTGTTTATTCAGTAATATCATTACTGACCAAAGCCGGTTTTATTTCTTACTTCCCAATCTATATACTTTTTGATTTCTTTTCTTGTCTTATTACATTAGCTAGGATTTCTAGTAATACTGAAAAGGAGTGGTGAAGGGAACATCTTATCTTGTTTCTCATGTTAATAGAAAAGCTTTTGAGTTTCTCACCATTAAGTATGATGTTAGCTGTAAGTTTTGTAGATATTCTTTATCAAGTTGAGGAAGTCCCCTCTATTCCTAGTTTATTGAGAGGGTTTTTGTTTGTTTGCTTGTTTGTTCTATTTTAAATCACGAATGGGTACTGAATTTTGTGAAATACTTTTTCTGCACCTAATTACACAATCATCCCATTTTTCTTTTTTAGCCTATTCATGTGAGAGATTACATTAATTGATATTTGAATGTCAAATTATCTTTGCATACATGGGATAAATCCTATTTGGTTATGGTATATAATTCTTCTTATACATTGTTGGGTTTGATTTGGTAATGTTTTGTTGAGGACTTTTTCATTTATGTTCATAAGAAATTTTGTTCTGTAACTTCTTTTTTGTAAAATTTTTGTCTGGTCTTGGTGCTAGGGCAATGCTGGCCTCACAAAATGAGCTATGAAGAATTCTTTGTGCTTCCATTCTTTCAAAGAGATTGTTGAGAATTGATTTAATTTCTTCCATAAATGTTTGGTAGAATTAAAAAGTGAACCCATCTGGGCCTGGTACTTTTTGTTTGGGAGGATGATTTAATTTTTTAAATAGATAAAGGCCTATTTCTACTCTTTCATGTGAGAGTTTTTGGATTCTGTACTTTTATGAATCCATTCAAGAGTAGGAAAACTACACAAAAACCCCATTTTCAAGCATGTTTTAGACCCTGTCCCCTCCTAGCAACTACTGCCTGTAGCTAGGCCAGGCCTCAGCATGACTCATAGCTTTGTGCTTTGGCTCTGCTTTGCTTGATGATTTGTGACATGCAAGAATGGTGCTAGGGAGTTAATTTACCAGAGTTATTTCTTATCATTACACTGATTGTAGAGGTTGGGAAAATTTGGACTTATATATTGCTTTTAGAAAACAGACATGGATACAGATATTGCTATAAATAAATTTTTCAGGCTAACAATTCATTAGGACTAGAACATCTTATTATAGGACTTTCTGTTTGGATTGGTAAAGAGGACCAGATCAGAAAATAACATTTCCATTTATATTTAGCAATACTGAGGACAGATGGGGAAATTCCTATATCTGTGTGAATACATTTTCTTTAGATAAGTGCATACTGTACTACATGGAAGACTTAAAGTATGAAATTTCCCAGTAGGTTACGCTATGATTAGTTAAAGTTGTAACTTTAATGCCTAACCACACTAAATATTTTATATTACAGATTATTTTGAATCTGGTAGTATGTTCTTTTATATCTGCTCTCTATACTCCCTCCCCAGTTAGCAACATGTTGAAAGTTACATAATAAATTCAGTCTAATTTTAAATGTACTGTACTGATAAGCTATATTTTATTGAGTATTTACTATATGCCAGACTTTATTAAATTAAGTATATTTTCTTATTAAAACCTCACAGCCATCTTAAGATTTAGGTACTATGATTATTTCTGTGTAATCAATGAGGGAAGTGAGGCACAAAGAAGTTTAACTTGCTTTAGTGCACAGAACTAATAATTAAGCTTTGAACTAGAGTACAATCCAAGGCAGTCTGGCTCTGGCATTTGCCTAGTGAAATATTCCGCTATACTGACCTCCATTACAAGTATATTAACATAACCAGTGGAGAATGAGGCATCACCCTAAAATTCAATATATTATTATCTCTGCTACAAAACAAATTAGTGGCACAAATAAACAATCATAAATTTAAAAACTTCACTGACCTTTTTCTGGTAGAAAAAAGGTACATTACTTTTTTAGTATCTCTGTTTTTCAAAGAATATTGAATAGAAAACAGATAATTAAGGTCATGGGATAGAATTGGCATGCCTGTTTTGAGACTGAATAGGTATCAGATCTACAAAGACTGTGTCCTGCGAGTCAAAGGAAGCTAAATGTGAGAATAAGAAGATGGATTTACCAAATGGGAATTTAAAACAACCAAAGTATGAAAACAGCAGTAATAAATAATTGGTGAATGGAGAGATTTGGGGAATGTATTGTTAATAAGGAAAAAATTCTTGGTAGGAGAGAAGAGTTCAAGATTAAAGGAAGACAATTACAATGTGTGGAATAGAACAGAAGAAGTTATTACATGTGTAAGGGGAAATCTAGGGAATGTTCACAAGGAATTCTGCCAAGCCCTTAGAGACCAACAAATTGGGTCATGATTGGGAAAAAAAGGAACACCCTAAATTGTTTTAGGGAACACATAAGTGTGGTGTTTGAGGAATGAACAGGATGGTTTGTGTGGCCCAGTTTGAGAGCTCTAATCCTAGAGCCATTGGAAAGCTTTCTCAGAATTGCAGTGACTGGGTCTGAAAGATGAACACCGGGCAATTATGTTGGTGGTGCTGTGGGGGATCTCGCAGAGACATGGAGCTATTATTGGGCTTCTCAGGGAGTGGGAAATGTGAGCAAAGTAACATTTTATAAGTACAAATGTGTGACCTTTCTGTAAAAGATGTATATAAAAAAAGAAGGAGGTGGTCCAAAGACTTGAGAGAGTTATCGCTGGCATTGATGGAGAAGTGAGGCAGTGTGAAAACAAAATACAGAACCGAGTCCTCGCTGGGACTTCTGGGGCCATGGTGTGTATATGTATGGAATTCAAAATCTGGGTGCACAGCAGCAGATTCCACGATAAGGAGCAGAGGTTCAGGCTGAGAAAAACCTGGATGCAACTTGCATGGAATGGAAATAGGTCAGTTACCATGACCCAGAGAGGGGCAGAGAAAGGAGAAAGCTAACTGAGTCCTGTCCACAGACACTGTAGGAGAGAGAAAGGATTGGGGGAAAAAAGAGCAAAATAATTTCTCCAAATTTGCCCTTTTCCTTATTGAATCATATGTTGAATTTTCATATTTGAAAAAATATGGATTGGATTAAAAGAAATAGTTTAATTTTGGCAGATCTCCACTAGAAACTTTTATAAAATATACATTCTTTTCTGGTTTTTCACTACTCACAAAAATGAATCTTAACTTTTCAATTGAACACATAAAGTAAAATAAATAAATAAATGTACCTCAACAAAGTTCAACTTTAATTGCTTTAATCTAATATTTTATTTCTTAAAGTATCATTGTTTTAGGTTTTAAATGGTCACGTTAAAATACATTCAATTAATGGGGAAATTATTTTACAAAGCCTGACTTAGAGTCACCACATTCATTATAGTCAATACATTAATACATTATGGAAAATTAGGAAATTTATTTTACAGTTCTTCCCTCCTCTTCTGCCCCAGAAGTGTTTATATGTGAGGCAGAAGCATCAGAGCTAGGGATAATTAGTTTGGTCTTTTGGAACGTTTCCCAGATAATAACATGGTGCCCCAGAGACCTGAGAAAAGAACATTATGTATGAAACTCCGAGTTCTAATTGAAGCCTAATCACGAACTCACATTCAGGTTCTTTGAGCAAATTACTTAACCCGTCTCTGGGTCTCTGCAACGTGGGATGTGTTAGCAATTTAGTGATGGTAAAATGCCCTGAAAATACAAAGCTACACCATGTAAGTAGCGGTTAAGTAAGGCCGGAGAAAACAAAGGAAGAAACAAGTTTGGGAATCTGCTAGGAGTAATTCCTGGAAAAGCTCCTCAGGAGGTCAGGCTGCCTGCATGGGCTCTCTTGTGCAGCAGCTCACTGAATAGACCACTCTCCATTAGGAGGAGAGGCTGAGGGACTCTGTGAACTTCCCACCAGATAAGCACAAATTAATTGGGTACAGGTATTTCTTTTATATGCTGAGGGAGCACATTCAGAGGGTCCTGTAGCCTGGGGGAAACACTGGGCTGCCCTCTCAGACCTGTCAGGGGGCCAGCTGGAGGCAAGTGGGCAGAGTGCTGTGTCCTGACTCAGCCTTCGGTGTCTCAGACATACAGTGAAGACGTGTGAAACACTCGAGGAAAATTTCAGAAGGAGAAGTTATGCAGTCTACATTTCCTTACTCCAATATGTCGAGGCCTCATGTGTTTCAGAATTTTGATTTTTTAATATAAGGCCTTATCTATCTATCTATCTATCTATCTATCTATCTATCTATCTATCTATCTATCTATCATCTATCAGTCATCTATCTGTGGAGACTGAGGCATCCTCCTGTAATCCAACACATTACTATCTCTGTCACAAAACATTGGAGTGGCACAAATAAACATAAGTCATACATAACCTCACATCAATTCAGGTTCAATTTTGCTAGTAATTGATTTATTAAATTATTTTTTTTCAGCATTGAGAATTTGGCTTTTATCAGAAACAGACTTCATAGATGAAGAGAACAGACTGATGGTTGCCAGAGGGGAGAGGAGTTTGGGGGCCTAAGTGAAAAAGGAGAAGAGATTCGGAAGTACAATCGGGTAGTTACAGAATAGCCATGGGGATGTAAAGTGCAGCATAGAGAACACAGTCAATAATAATGTGATGACTGTGGATGGTGCCAGGTGGGTACAGGAGATATCGGGGGGAACACTTTATAAAGTATGTGATTGGCTACCCATGATGCTGTATACCTGAAGCTAATACAAAATAATATTGAATGGAAACTGTAATTGAAAAATTAAATTAAAAAAAAATACTTTGGCTTTTGCATACCAGAATTGGAGAAAGGAGATTTGTTAAAAACAAAACAAAACAAAAAAACCCCTCTGAGGTTGAAACTGGGAACTTAGCCTTGTACCCTGTGTAGTTCTTCGGGTCTGGATTGTATAATTTGAGAGAAGGGGGCAATTATCTACTTAGATGGAGATTGTAATTATGATTTAAGAACCACAATTCATTTGGCTCACTGTAAAATAGTTCTTGTGATTTTCCTTAACCCCAAATCTGCGGGCCCATATATAAGCTCCCTAGGAAACAGGAACCCAATTAACTCCTGAAACTGTGTGCACATTTCGGTGTATGGATGCGTTTTTTCCAGGGAGATGGTCCATAGCCTTTTTTTTTCCTTTGTAAACTCTCAAAGCATTCTAAGAGCCAGAAAGTTCACAAATTTCTACTTTATGTCAATGACACAGATGTTAACAGCAATAGTTTGAAAGGTAGGTTCACATTACTGTTGGGGCAGCATCAGCTCTGACATAGCCGTCTGCAGCCCAGATTGGTGCCTGGGCTGTCATTTGCTGAAGGGCGAAGGACGGGAAGAAAACTCTATTGTTCCGTTTATGAGGGGAACATCTCCAGGGGGGTTAGAAAGAAGAACTAGGCAAAAGCAAATGTAATAATAGATTGAGCAGATTAAAAACAATAATGGATGGCAATTTAAAAAATAAGACATAGAAGAACCTTAAACACATATTGCTAGGTGAGAGAAACCAATCTGAAAAAGCTACATACTGTGCAATTCCAACGCTATGACATTCTGTAAGAGGCAAAACTATGGAGACAGTGAGAAGATCAATAGTTGCCAGGGTGGGGAAAGTGACAGGTGAATGGGTAGAGCACAGGGCATTTTTAGGGCAGTGAAACTACTCTGTGTGATGTTATAAGGATTGCTACTACAATGATGTCATTATATATTCATCCGAACCCACAGGATGTACAGCACTGAGAGTGAGCCCATGGACTTTGGGTAATTACAGTGCGTCATTGGGAAGTCAGTCATCAACTGTAACAAATGTACCACTCTGGTGCCAGCACGCTGACAATGGGGGAGGCTGTGCACGTGTTGGAGGAGGGGGTTTATGGGAAAATCTCTACCTTCCATTCAGTTTTTCTTTGGACCTAACACTATTCTATGAAACAAAAGCTATTAAAATATTTTAGTAGCATATTCATGCTCCTTACCGAGGCCAGGAAGGCCACACATAGGCCATCCCGTCTACTGTCTGCTCATCTTGCCTCCTCTCCCCTCTTCACTGGGCTCCAGCCCCCTGGACACCTTTCCGTTTGTTGTCCTCAGAAAACGAGTCCCTGCCCCAAAGTTTTTGTAGGAGTTACTTGCTCTGCCTGGTGCCCCTGCCCAAGATCTCCCAAGGCTGGATGCTTTTATCTTTTAAATCTCAGTTCTGAGATTTGCTACCTCCTCTAAAAGCCTTCTCTGATTACCTAATCTAAAATCATTCCCCCATTACTCTCCATTGCATCATTCTGATTTTTCTTCACAGTACCGAGAGTCAGTCACAACTGAGTGGCTGGACATGGTGGCCCTCATAGCACATACCCTCTGCTGAAACAAACATTCTTCCTTCCCTCCCTCCCTCCCTTCCTTCCTTTCCTCCATTTTCATTCTTCTCTCTCCCTCCCTCCCTCCCTACCTCCTTCCCTTCTTTTTCGGATCTTCCACCCTCGAAAGTAAATTTACTGCCATCCACTGTGCCTAGAATAATGATTGCCATCTAGTAGGCCACAGTGAATATGTAGAATGAATGAACAAATAAATGGATTACACTCATTGCGTTAGTTAATGGTGCGTGTTGCAGAACACAGGGACTACTAAGGTATGGTCAGTTAAAAGTTTCTGTGTTAACCAGGGAAAGTTACTTAAACCTCTTTAAACTTGTTTTCTCATTAGTAAAATGGATACAGTAGTACCCATCTTGCAAGTTTATTGTGAAATTTAAATGAGTTACTGCACTTAAAACACTTGGCTTTCTGAAATACTTTTGTTAAATATTATTGCCATTAATATATCCACTTTACAAATAGTTAAATGAGACAAAAGGCATTTCCAATGTGTTGGAAATGGATACTTTCTAATATACATTAGTTAGTATTTGAGATAAAATTATTTAAATGTACAGATAATACAATGTCACATTAATAGAAATTTTAATTACTGAATATATATTGAAATGGAAAACCTTAAGAATTTTGTGTTTGATTGTAGAACATAAAAGTATTTTCTTAAGTTAAGCAGTGTTTTGGACTCTGATTGTTAAGAGCCAATAATATTTTTAAAGTAAATACATGCTTTACTCGTATTTTACGTTGGACAGTGCATAAACAGAATACCACGTAGTTAATCTTCATAGCTCTCCAGAATTCAACACTCTGCATTAGTGATTCTCTCGAGAATTTGTATAGCCTGAGTATTCATTTGTCTTTATAAAAGAAACACTCATAATAGGTTAGCTAATGACATAAATGGAGAATGTAATTTGTGGGATGTGCTCTAAGAAACAAATTTTATTTTGGAGAATTTTACTTATTACCCTGTACTAGTAGAGTTTATGTATGAATTTTTCATATACTTAGTTATAGCTCAAAATTATTTCTAATTCAAATAGTACTTTCTCATTAAAGTTTTTGTCACTTAGTTCTTTCTCTATCGCATTATACCAAAAAATGTATAGTTATAACTAAATTTCTAAAACCATTTCATGTGTCCTAATCCCATTCATTAAATATCACACCCGAAATACTTATTTTCTTCTGTTTTCTCTCAGACAATGCATGCACCAAGCTTGTTTATCTCAACTTTGAAGGAACAATTTTTTAGCTTTAGGATACTTCAAACTGAAATGGTCCTTAGAGATCATCTAGTCCAATTCTCATCATTTAAAAATGAGGAAACTGAAGTCCAGAAGGAAGATGTGTCCAAGATCATCAAGTGAGTTAATGGAGGAGCAGAGGCTGCCCCCCTATCTCGCTTGCTCTCTTTAGCTCTCTAACCACAAATTCCCAAGAGGCATTCGTCCCCTAATGAGCTCAGTATAGACTGTGAGCTGGGAGTTACTTCGTAGTTAAAAAGTCATAATCACAGTTGCTCTTAGGTTGTCAGTTTTTTTTTTTTTAACAATTAGAGAGATATTGCCTTAGAAAAGAGAGCGCACTGAAGGAAAAATGTTTTCAATTGGAGATAAATTTTCCAAGGTCACTCCCTGCCCTCCTTGTTCTTGTAAGAATTCTTTGCTACTTAAGTTCTGGGTTGGACCCATGCTAGGGATTCTATTTCTTTTCCTTAAAATTCATTCTTCTCCCCAATTCTTCTGTGAAATATTTTGTTATCTTTGGATAAGTTCTAGCAAGAAAGTAAAAAGACCTATCATATACATCCAGTTGAGCAGAGCTTTTGTGTAAAATTTAATTTAAAAAATAGAGTCAATTATCTGGATGCGAAGCATGAAGAAAATGCCAAAAACTTTTTTCCCCCTTAAAATAGCCAGAAAGTTAAAATGCAGATTTCATTTTTGTAAAGATTGGGGAACTGGTCAATTCTTTAATTCATTTGACCCACCCAGACATCCCCTATTGTTTATCTTTTTAACATTTGTGTCTGTAGAAGAGTATTGAATACACCATTGCTGTTGTGTAAATCTTAGGTGTTTGTTCTAAAAATTTATGCCATCTTTTAAACTAGGGATTGAAATCTTACTTTGCTGACTCTGAAGGCAAGATAAGATTCCAGGCATTTCTAAAATAGTTGGTATAATTTATTGTCACTGCAGAGAGGTCAGATTTAAACCCTTTTGGACCCCGATGCCACAAAACAGCTATTCAGAGTTCAAAGGGGTAGACCTACACATGCGATTAAGTTATCACTAATGGAACTACTATAACCCTTGCTGTGTCCTGGCTGCTCCTGGTGTTCCAGAGATTATGTGACACTCCAAAGCCTTCCAATGCCTATTATGCATATTTTATCACGTAAATCACAGGTGTCAAAGTAAAACTCATTCCATGAATTGCTTCCTACCACTGACACAAAAATCATTTTCAGAATCAAAAATCATGTTTCCTCATGAATACAAACTTCTCCTGACAAACCTCCAGTGCCAAATGTGGTTTCCATTTGCCGTTTTTGGATTTATTTGACTGTGCCAAAGTTCAGGTGTGCCAGCTCTTTGTAATAAGCCATTTGGATGAAAGCTTGGCCAGCTCAAAGGATCTTGATGTATTTTATTGCTGCCTTTTAAGATTATTGTTCAGAAATACCAAGTCTAATTTTGAAATCAATTAGCCATTGGGTCTGATGAGGTGTTGGCCCAGCTCAGGTTCACACCCGCTGTCCACAGATTATTGTTCACTTGAGTCAGGTCCTTAGGACCACGCTGCTCCCCAGCATCTGGTAGACATATGTTTGATGTTCTTGCAGAATGAGCTGATGGTTTAAATAGCAAACCCTAACGAAGAAAGCTTTGTACATTTGCTGCTGTTAGCCAGGAAAACAAACTTTTTATAATAGTCTGTAAAAAAAGAAAAGAAGAGAGAGAGAGAAGAAGAAAAAGAGAAACCTCACTGCTTTCATATTTTATTATTTTTCTATGATCTGTGTCTAGGGAGGTTCAATCTTTAAAATAAGTGGTAGATTGAACAGATGTAATGACAAAAGAAATTATTGGCTACCCACCGGTACTGGACAGATACTCCTCTTTCCTTGGGACCTCCCCACAACCAGACTGGAGGTGTAATATCTTTCCCAGAAAGCTGTTTCCAAAAGGGGACCCTGTCTTTCTATCACAGTCAATCAGCAGTTGTGAAGGTGCAAATTCTGCCTGGCAGGGGCAGTGCTTCTGGGAACAGTGCCAGAGGCCCCAAGCACCACCCATGCTGTTCAAAAGAAGTGGCAGATAGTAAAATGTAAAGCTAAACTACCCCTTCCTTAGGCTTCCTACTCACTGGCCGCCCGATGTGGTGGTAGAGCGGGGGATCTCACGTGCTCCTTCACACACCACCGATACCTTGAATGGGCTCAACACAGAGGTCTCGCGTGCAGCCAAACAATAAAAGGTAGTTACTGGGCATATTCCATTACCTCTTTTGTAGACAACAGCATTCTTATTTTCCCCCAATTCTGGAATAAAGTAGCAAAGCCATGTATAAATGCAAAATGAAATTAATTATAATTTGTGCCAGTGATAATAAGGGTTTAGTGGACTTAGCAGAGATCAGATGGGATGGAGGACTTGCTTCTGCTGTAGCTCCATTTCTTCCTACTGTTAGTGATCAGTGAGGCCAGGGGGGCCACCTGTCCACTCATCACATTCATCACTCACTCTCTGTTAGAGGAGGTTCATTAGCTTTCATTCATTGCATCAATGCATTCATTGACTGCCTATCGTGTGTTCAGCACTGGGAAAGCAATGAAGAGCAGAACAGACCTGGTCCCTAACCCCATGCAGCTTATACTCTAGAGGCAAAGAGAAATGTTAATAAAATAAAAAAATTACTGAACTGTAGTCTACCATTTTTAAAAATAAAGAAGTACCAGTTTATATATTTCAATTATTATATAAAACTTGAACATTCAAACAACTTTTCTTAAAAATCACCTCATGCCTTTAATGTTTTTGATAGGAAAGGTACAGATTTTCAACAGACTTTGATATTAAAACTGAGAGTAAAATAAGATAATATTTGGATACAAGGTCCATGTTCTTTCCAACATTAGTGATTTTTTCTCAACAGTCAAACTCAGTAATGATAAAAACTCATTATTATTCAATGTGCTGAGTAAGTACTTACCACATTACCTCTGAACTTGCCACTACGCAACACCAGGTTTCTTCATGTGTGTCCAAATACAAATGTTGAACACTCTTAACAAGCCTCTACCACCTTTGTAAATATAAGAAAAGGCACAGATGTCTGCAGAATAAATATGCTTGCTTTCTTAAAGCTGAGTATGTAACATAAAAATTTATATTGGAATACATACTGCGTGTAACCCTGTGCAAATCACTGTGTTAAGTCTCCAATCAGGGGGTGAGAGAAAAAGCATATAGGTAACCTTGGGAGGATAATTTAGTTTCCTTCACTAGAATGGATGGAAGAGGCAGCAGACGAGAGCTTCTGAATAGGAGGAGTTCGATGAATTTTCCATTGCATTTGTTGAAAATTCGTTGGTACTCTGATCACTTTGGTGGTTCCCTGGGTGCACTGTTTTTCAACCTTCAGAAGAAACATGAAGAAATATTATTATTTAAAGGGGGGGAGTTTATTCATTGTACCATAGAATGTGACATTATTCTTTTTTTGATACTATTCCTTTTCTTTCAAATTCCTTCATCAAAGAACTGTACTTTGAGGTTGATGTTATAATAATAATTAATAATAAAGCATGGCTTGCTTAATCTTTTCTAAAACCAGACATGATTAGCTTGCACCAGAGAACAAAAGTAACCACTGTAAATTACTGCTATTAGAAATTAATGCTGTTGTAAGTTACTGGCTGAATAACAGACCATCAGAAAGGATGTTAAAGGTGAATTGGTTTATTCTTTCCTCTAACATGCAAAACATCTCACCAATTTTATTAAAGATAGAATATGACTAGATATTCAACAAAGTTGAAGTTTTAACATTTCTAAATCCTCTCTGTGAATTCTAATCTTAGCGAATCTTTCAAACTTCAGAAACTTAGTTTGTATAATTCCATACCTAAAAAATGTAAATATTGGACGTTTCTATGCTTCTGTTTGATTTAACCCTATCGTAGACCCTCTGGATTCAAATGTAAGAAGGATTCATGGTAGATTAAAAACATGACTACTGAGATTAACATTTTTCCTTTAATATTAAAAAAATGTCAGAGCAGTATAAAGAAGGGGTTCACTTTATAATTTTCAGCATATGACTCCTCATTGTCAAGGTAACTGAAATTTAGGAGTGTAAATAGTGTCATGTGCTGTTATTGTTGTTAACATTACTATTGCAGTTAAATGCAACCATGGATTTTCCGAAACACACAGCAATCCCAACTTTCTGTTATGGCTACTAGATGCAGCAGGTCCTCAAATAAAGTCACTTGGCTCAATGTCATTTTGTTGTAAGTTGATGAAGTGCTCTAGGAACTTAACTCTTTTATGTCACTTAGCCTATGGTAAAATTTGTTTCCTTGTGTGTCATTTTGCTTGAATTCAAAGAACCTATCGGTGATATTGAGCACTTACTGTACTTCAGTTATCCTATACATTTACCCATTTTACCCTTTCCTTATCACCAGTGTAATAATTTTGACCTTCAGTTGGGCTAGACATTGGCAAACAGCAGTGAGGGACTTCTGAATATCAACACCTGCCTCAGCCACCTTAGGGAGACATTAGTATACACTGATTCCTGACTAAGAAACAGAGTTGGTCATGGTCCCATGTTGCAGAAGTAATACATCGATGTGAGCAGCAGAGAAATCTATTTCTACTTTTTCTTAATCACAGTAATCATATTTCTTAATAGCAAAAATATCTAGAACATTATAGAAAGATTTCTTTTTCATGCCAACATCCTCGTTCTCTTTCCGCTTGGTTTTATTTAGCAGTTGGTGGAGGATAAAGCATTTTTGTCATCAGCAGCCGTAGTGTGGACCCGCAGTTAGACATACCTTCTGCACTAATTTCATTGACCATAAAGTCCAAACTACTTTTGAGCCTTTGTTCCTAATTTTCAGACGGGTATCAGAGATGAATAAGAAATGTCTGCTTGTTTTATAAAACAGCAAAACCACTTTAAATGTGTGTGACTCTTTTATTTTTTTCAAAACTGTTAAACATACTATATATCTAGCTCTGAAATGTATTACTGGGATGGTGGGTACTTGTAATGAAGACGGATAAAGGAGGTGAGGTGACCAGGGTGGGTCCACGTGACTGGTGAAGCTGTGATCAAACACTGGACTTTTAAAGATTTTTGTCTTTAAATTAAAAAAGAAATATGCACTCACTGTAAATATTTTGGAAAATGCAGAAACATATAAAAAAGAAAATTGAAATCAACTAAAATCCAAGGTTGAATTTTGACTCATATTAACATTTTCTTATTGCTCCGTGTTATTCTGTGTATAATAACACAATCTGAATCAAGGTGTATATAGCATTTTGCATCCTGATTTTCCTGTGAATACTTTGCATGTCAGTAAGTATTCTTTGAACATATGATTTATAATAGTTGTGGGATATTGCATTTAGTGTGTGTATTATAATTTATTCAGTTCATCTTTTTCACTGAGTTTTAAAGTTACTTTTCCTATTATAAATAAAGCTGTTATGACCATCCTTATACATAAATCTTAGTGTGTATCTCTAAATTAATTCCATATGATTAACCCCCAGACATGGAATTGCTGAACCAAGGTGCATAGACATTTTTAAGGATCTTGATTCATATCGATAACTTATCTTTTCAAAACTCTTTACATCATATTCCTGCCTGCAGTATATGAGAGTGTCTGTTTACCCAAACAACACTAAGTATTATTTACTTTACTTTTTAGATTTTCCAAGGAGAAAGTAAGAAATAAAATAACATTTAAGATGGTATTTCACTTATACTTCTTAGGTTAAATATATATATATAAAGTTGTCCCTGACTTTTATGTATTATCTTATTGGTATACTTGTCTTTTTATTTATTTGTAGTTCTTTATTAGTTAGGACTGTGTTCATGAATATGACATGTGTGTTATAATGCTCTAAGAACTTGTAAGTTCTTCCATACCATAAGTTCAGATAGATACTCATCTATGTTTTCTTCTTGGTCTTTTACTGTTTCTTTTTTTCTTCTTAAACATTAACATTATTAAACTATACAAGTGGTTTATATGGTTAAACCATGCTTTTTCTTCGTAGAAGTAGAGGTATAACTTCATTTTTTTCCTGAAAAGCTAATGCATTATTTAATGGCTAAATTATCGTTTTCCAATTACTTTTAAGTGTCATCCTTACTATATACAATATTCTTTTTAAATTTTCTTCGGTGTTTTTTGTTTCTTGGGATTTGAGTTTGGCTTTATTTTTTGGGTCAATATCACCACACTTATATTAAGTATAGTAACTTTATAATAAATTTTTATCTTACTATTAAGTCTTCGCTCATAAATGCTTTTTACTTATCTTGGGCATTCACACCATATTCTTGGGAAAAATTTAGTTAGTTAAAAATACTTTTGAGATTTTGATTCAAATCCTAGACTTTTCATTTCTTTATCTTAGGTTGTAGTTGTATGAGGGTTGTTTATTTTTGGCCTCATAAAGTATTTTCAAAAATTTTAATTGTCACAACTATCTGATACCATCAGTTCAGCAAGTCAGAATAAAAGGGAAACTAAGGCCACGGATCAATGTGAGATGCAGATCTGAGCAAGTATGTGCAATATTGGCATTTTTTCCCCCAGAGCGTTTCTGTCACTCAACATACAATGCCCAGATTATTCCACACACCCGCCTTCCATATTAGGGAAAAACTTATTTGCTCCAAGTTGTCTGCACACAGAAAAGATGTATGTAAACAGATATATAAAAATTTCAAGTGCACAAGGGGCTTTATTTTCACAGTTTATTTATACATATAGATTCCTTTGCACGTTTCAGAGACCGTGTGAAGCTGTACTGCGGCCACTTTTCTGAACAAACTTGTGTGTACATACACTTTCTTCCACTTGAAGCCTGTCCCATGACCGATGGAAATTGTAGTAAAACTTCCACCTGGGTTGTCAGCTACGGGAAACCTTCTTATTTATTTTTATTTGTCACAGCAGGTTAGGCTCACAAAGTCCAGGTGTTACATGGCTTTAAATCTGGACACAAGCACAGGAATAGTCTGTTGAAGGTAGTTTATTTAGGATCACGAAACATGAAGGGACTTAACGAAATGGATTTTCTCCAGCTCTGTGCGTCAGGGTGTAAATTCAGTGTACACTGAACAGAAATAGATTACACATAAGCAGCACCCATAGCGCACAGTTCTGACGCATGCGCCATGATAATTCCATACGTGTTCTGAAGATGGCAGGAAGGAAGGGAGCAAAGAGGCAGAGAAGCAGCAGGCTTCCCTGCTAATTTACCTAACTGTTTACCACTTTGCTGAAGGGGCCATCCCTCTTAGCAGTCCTTCCGGTGTTATGTGAACGAAGGTGACTGCTGCTACCAGCAGATAAGAAGGCCCCCCACCTTGTTTAAGCATAAAAATGTACAGCTCTTCATCTTTTATTATTTCATATTTATTTCACTGTGTTATTTTAATCTTCATCCCCAAGGCTCTTCTTTATGTATTTATTTAGAAACTGCATTGTCTTCATGATTCTTTTATTCTTGTTTTGTTTTCTAACGACTTTTCCTAAAATACATGGTTAGTCTTTGGTTAACATGATAATTCACTGCACAGTAATTGAAGATATCTAATTTATTTAATTAGCCTGTCATATTTGCTATATTTTCTGTTTCCTTCCTAAAGTGGCTGAAAATAAAATTATCATTTGGCCTTTGCCTACATTCTAGCGAATGTCTATGTCACCTGTCCAAATGCTTGTCCTTGTGAGCATACAACTAATTGGATTCAATTAATGCACAAGTAATTAAAGTTGATGTTTGTATGTTATTCTAATTTTCATCACACTGTGCTTGTATTCCAATACTTTGGTATTTCATAAGCTGTCAGCTTGTGATACATTCCAGTTATAAGAGACTTTAGTTGATTCTCGTAGGATGTATATAAGTGCATGTATCAAATTGACCCATCTGGATAGCACAAAATTCCCAGACAAGCCCGTTTGAACTGAGCCACTTTCGTGGTCTGCTGTAATAGTTTATGATGTCCTGTTTTACATTTATATTTGACATTTGCTTTCTACTTCCTGTACATCAATACGAGAATTCAGGAACCTTTTTCCAAATTGTCCCTTAGACTATGTCTTCACTTGTCAATCCGTACTATATGCCCCAAAATTAGAGTTAAAAAAAGTTAAAATTCCAACTTGATTCCACTATTATCAACTCATCATAAAGTAGTTAATAACTTTTTAAAAAGCATTTTGGTCCATAATACATTATTGTTTTAAATAAACTGCTTGATATTAAGGTAAGAATTGGTAGAAAATTTCCCTACTAATGAAATTTTGTAATTCAAGATGGAATTTTGTTTTAGAATTGTTATCCCAGATGTCCTCAGAAAAAGTAAAAAAGGATGAGCCAGGAAGAGTAAGATAACTCTATAAATGGTGCACAGGTAAAAATAGTGAGAAAACACCAAATTTTTCTAACTAGTTGCCACTCTAAAATTCTATGTTTGGCAACCTATTAAAGCTATATCTTATTTTTTGTTTTACCTTATTCACTACTTTACAATAAAGTGTGGGGCAGATGGAAACATTTTTAAATGAACAAATTATGAGTACTATCTTGGCTTCTACAAAATACTTTATTGTTTATACCTCCTTTTACTCACTTGCATTTTAATAATTAGTCAATTATAGTAGAAAGTTGGAATGATTGTGGATGGCTGTTTTCTTCTACTTAGCTGTGTGGCCTTGTGTGTATCATTAGAACATTCCATTCTTCAGTTTTCTTTTTCCAAAAAATATGAACAATAATATCTATTTCTAATATCTCCAAGGACGAGGTCATAATATAAACATGATGAAAGCAATTTACACCTGGAAACCACCAAATAGCTAGAAGATAAATGCCATTTACATCTTGAATTAATTTTTTTGTTCTTGTTGATATCCTGTGGTTTTGTTTCTAATAATGTAAGTGAAACTGTAAGGGAGTTTCAATTATTTTCTCATTGGCACATATCTAATTTTGTATTTCATAGCCCTTGGGGATTTGTAACTTCCTAGAAGTGCCTTTTGGTATGTATGACTAAAAGAGAATTGAATTGAAAGCATTTAACTTTGAAAACGTTGGTGTTGTTTTATGATACTTCCTCGGGGGATGGGGGCAATGTAGCTAACCTGAGTGTTTCATGATTTAGAAGTAATGCTGCAGACTCTTTCTATCCTCCCCTGACCACCCCCACCCCCACCCCCATCACTTCTGTGGGCAGAGCAGAAAGTCGCATTGGCCACTTACTCTGTTAAATCATCTATCATTTCCCTGGCAAGTTAAATTGGCCGATGTATACGATGAATTGGAGTTAAGGCGGTTGCTTCTCTTTGAAGCCCCAGGCATTTGTTTCCAAATAAACTGGTTGAATTAGTGAGTCTCTATGTAATTTATGATTTTTCATTTACTTGACTTATTTCCATGATGATTGGAGATTAGTCCATTTTAAAGAAGACAAGAGAAATTGGGTTTAAGAAACATTAAAACTAGACCAAAAAGCATACCAAGATCAAGGAGTTCAAAGTTATGGTGACAGATTGTCCTTAACTCATGCCCCACTCAAGAAAGAGAAAACTTTTTTTTTTTTCTGAAATAAGTGCTTGCAAAATTTTTATTTTCATTTTACGCTTATAGGGATTAACATCTGAGTTTCATATATACTTAAAGTCATGGGCAAACTCTTGGTTATACAGGGTGTACAGTTTAAAATGTGAGAAACTCCCAGCACAGAACTGGAGCTGCGCCTGCTCAGGGATTAAGCTTTGAAGGCCACAGTGATGTCACTGGATTAGAGTTAGGAAGACACATTTTGGTAGGACTGAAACCAATGCCAAATTCATGACTCCAGAATTTATGCTTGAACTCTAGACTGCCTACAAATTCATGCATCCCAAATTTATGATTGAACTCTCGACTTTCCATCTACAGATTTAAGTGCATGCACTAATAAATAAAGATTCCTGAACCTCAAAGGAAGTTCAGTGCCATCAGTGTGTAGTTACCATTAAAAATCCCGATCTGGAAGTCAGTGCCATGACATCCTATGTGTGGGTGAGGGCACTGTACCACTTTAGAGGACGTTTAAAATATTGATGTCCATAGAATTATGCAAATTAGAATTGGAATGAACTGATTTTATTATAGACCATCTCATATTTTGACATTTTATTAGAATTTATTTTCTTCACTTTGCTCTCTTTTCGTTGTAAATTTCAAGGGATATTAATAAGACTATTGTTCCCCTTGGGGAGAAATTCCAAAATCAAATTCAGATATTCCTTGATCTTTACTCAAAGATTTTGTTTTCTTGATTTTTTTATCTTAAAATTTTGAGTCCAGTGTTGGGATAATGCCAAGTATCTGGATGAAAAGGTCGGCCATGCAGATGTTTTACCTGTGGAATAATAAAGAGCTCTAGAGTGGCCTTCAAGGTCCTGCGTCAGTTGGATCCACCTAACATTTTCCTGTATGCTCCCATTTTTCCTAAAGAATAGTCTGTAGCTCAGCAAATCTGGAACACTTACTCTCCTGCCTCTTCCGGTTTTATTTCCTCTGCCCCATTTACTTTTGCCTACCAGCCCAAACGCCTTCCTCCCTTGTTCTCTGCCCCATTGTACACTGAGGTATTTGTCATGTACCTTGTCCCATGATGGCTGTGTGTTTATTACAGACCTCTCCTGAAGGTCCAGGGCCATAATGCCATCTCTAATCTTGTATTCTACCCTATATCTAGCATATAGAAAATGTTCAAACAATATCTACAGAATTATCTATTTAACAAATGATCAGCAAAATATTGGTTGATCAATCTAGTGTTTTAGTTATTTATTTATTTTTTAGGATGGTAAACAATTCCAGCTCTCATAAATTCCTTCTTTAGTGTATCTTGAAATGTTAACAGGCAAAGTAATATCTATATTTAAGGTATATAATATAAGCAAATGCAAATTTTAAAATTGGGGAGGCAATGCAAAAAGAATTCTAAGGTTTTAATTTAATGAAGTTGCAAGAGACTTATGTTTTTATCACAATAATTTTTATAAAATGAGTTAGGGAGCAATTTACAAAATTGTAAAATGAGAAAGAAATGGTTGCTGCACCCTTTTGTAATTTTCAAAGTTATCAGAGATGAAAAAAATTGGAGATGAAGGGCTTGTGTGTGTCATAACTGTGTGAAAGTACAGTATAGAGGTATTGTTTTAGGATGAGCTTCTTGTTAAAACAATTTTGTTTTTAACAAGAATATTAACATCCACACCAAAAACAAAAGCAGACTAAGCAGACACCTAAATCAGGAGCAGAGCCATAGAAATGGAGATCACATGGAAGGTTAGCAACAGGGGAGTGGGAGGAGGTGGGGGAGGAGGTACAGAGAATAAGTAGCACAGACGGTGGGGAGAAAATAGACAGGGAGAGGGCAAGAGTAGTGTGGGAAATGTAGAAGCTAAAGAACTTATGACACATGGACATGAACTAAAGAGGGGGAGTGTGGGTGGGAGGGGGTGTGCAGGATGGAGAGGAATGAAGGGGGGAAATGGAACAACTGTAATGGCATAATCAATAAAATATATTAGAAAAAAGAAATGTTAGGATATTTTAAAACCATTTTTCTAGTTGACCCAGTTTTGCCTTAATTAATCTATATAATACTGTACCCCATAATGACCATCTATCTTCCCAAAATAGTATTTTTCATTTTCAATACTACTTCTCCCACTGCTGCACCTTCTGGCCAGAAGAAAGTGTCAGACCTACATATCCCATGAGAAGGGACAGTACAGCAACTTCCCACACAACGAGGAGCCTCCAGCTTACTCTGTAGGTTGTACCTCTCTTCTCCAGGCCAGCACTCCTCACCCTCGGTGGGTCTTCACTCCCTCATGACTTTCCCAAGCCAAACATCTAAGCTCACTTTTGTTTTTTAAAGAGACCATGTGTGTCTCATTTTTCTAGCCATTCAAGCAGATCACGATTGTTTTGCTTGGGACTGGAGAGGTCTGATGGATTTTTAAGTTGGCTCACTTCTGGCTGTGCACTCTTGAGTATGTTATTCAATCTTTTAGTAGCTCAGTTTTCTCATCTGTCGTTTGTCAAATGTGGCTAACAGTAGTATCAATCTCATGTTAAGTCTTTTGAGAATTAAATAAGTGAATACATGTAAGGAGCTTAGAATTCTACTAAGCATTTGGTAAGTGTTTAATTAGCATTAGCAATTATAAAGGCTGATTAGCCTGCTAAAAGCCATCTCAGTGAGATTTAGCACACTGCCATCATCTTCACAGGTGGAGTGAGAAGAACACAGGGCCCACAGGTAAAACGTAAATAGGTAACCAGAGAAACAGCATCAATAATGGGCTAATATTTACACCTCTTTTTAATTTTGGATTCAACCTGTCTCCTAAGTCTTACGCATTCAATTTCTGTATGAAAATGGAAGTTCAAAAATTTTAATCTAAAATCATGTTTTCGTAGTTCTTTTTTCCAGAGTTGTTTTTGTAAAGGGAGAAAAGTAAGGTAAATCTGGGGAGGATTATCTCATTATACTTTTTGACCAAGTAATAAACCTTGGAAACTTTAAAGATGCATTTTATTAAAATTTTCTTATTTCTAATTTATTTTTGTAATAGTAGTTTAAATGTTGCGTTCAGTGCAATTAGTTCTCTCTACTTTGTGACATGAGTCTCCATATATTCAGCCATGGTGTATTTTAGATAAAGCTCCTGTTTACAGGACTACCCGCCTTGGACAACTTACTTTACAGTCCTCATTGTATTTGTTTATTTATTCTAGTGACTGTCATAAACCTGCTGTTTTGAGGGCATGTTGGAGGCTTATGTGTACTTTGCAATGTCTGCCCTTTGATGTCTATTTGCCTTTGAGTGTTTTGGTTCCAGAGCCTCTTGAACAGAATACTTTTGCCTATAGTTTTACTCCCTTCGGGCTCTATCCATTTTAATTTTTAATATAGCCAGTGCTGATCTTATCCTTTGTTTTTTGATTCTCACTCCTTGGTAGCTGATGTAGGGCATCTCTCAAGTCCCTGGGAAAGAGATAACTAGTTCTTTGATGTATAAATACTGGTACCACCTCCCCCTCCTTCCCTCCTTTTACTTAATCTCTCCCCCTCCTTCCCTTTCTGTTCCTTTTCCTCCATGTATTCCTCCTCCTGTACCCCTCTTTCTTTAGATGTGGTAGGGGAGGGTTTTTTGTTTGTTTAAACATCTATCTATGTTCTTCACATAGTACTATGTGTGTTTAATTTTCATTTTCTTATTTCTTATATTTTGATCCCACTTTTTGACCATGCTATCTTTTTAGGTCCCATGTGTAAGAAGTCTTATTATAAATCCTTAATGTCAGACAGAGCTCTGTTTTTGACATTAACTCCTATTTATAATTTATAGGTTCAATATTCTTTTGCAATATTTGCAGCAAACATGATCTCTGATAAATCATTACTTGCTAGTGTGCTCAGTTTATAAGTATCTTGGATATTATCTCACCATATTATTGCCTATGATACTTTGGGATCGTACATTTTTTTTCCTAGAAAGGCCATTGAATTAATTTTATTTCTAAACTTTTTTAATCTTCACCTGAGGACATGCTTATTGATCTTAGAGAGAGGAGAAGGGAGGCAGAGAGAAAGAGGGAGAGAAACATTGATGTGAGAGAAAAACATTGATCTGTTGCTCATTCTATATACCCTGACTGGGGATGGAACTTAAAGCCTAGGTATGTGCCCTCACTTGGAATTGAACCCTCAACCATTCTCTTTATAGGACAGCTCTCCAACCAACACTGACTAGGGTTGGATCACAAACTTTTGTAGCACATTATGTGTGGGTGGGACTTGAGGGAGAGACATAAGATTTCTAACATAGCATTTCCTCTTGATTTTTAGTTGGAGTTTAAGTTCCATTTCAAGAGCTACAGCTTATCTTAGGTAAATTGATCAGGTTCAATCAATTCTTCTTTTATTCCTACTTGAATATAAATTATTAAATATGTAAAATACTAACTGCAAAGAAACTCTAGAATTTTCCATCCAAGGTTCACTTTTTACTATGTTACTGGGAATTACACATCAGTTGAAGAGAACCAGGTTGTCAACATTAATTCATTCACTCTGAGTTAATAAAGCCTCTCAACCGGTAGAGATAGAACTCATAGGAAACGTTTACCAAAATTATTGGGGAGCTTGATTGACATTTAATGGGCAGGAATGTTTCAAGCTCAAAGTTCTGTAATACATGGACCAATCCTGAAAATAATGAATTACTTGGGACAAAATGCTAATAGGGCCTTCTTTAAACACCGAAGAGCCTTGTTCAAGATTTTCTGGAATGTAGATATATAAAAGGCCTGAAAGAAGGGGTGTAGATCAGTTACTGATTTACCAAACAAACGGATTTTGGAGGGATAACCAAGCACCGACTTTTTTATTTTCTCCTATTGGTCTTTCAAATCAGTTTCACAACTTATTTCCCCCCGTGGCTGAGATGACTCTCAGACTTGATTCCTTAATGACATTCTCTGAAAATAGGAAGACTGGTCTAGTCAAGGGCAATATCAAACTTCCAAAATTTTACCCAATTTCAATTTCATGTCTGACGCAAGGTGGGAAGACCGAAGTGAGGGCGGAGAGCAGGGCTAATTTGTCCTCCTTCACAGCCACTTCCTTCCCTTCCTGCTGACTGCTCTTTGCAGAGATGTGATCAGGCATAGGTGCCCCTGCCGCTAGGGAGCATCCCAGAGAAAGGAACTGACTTTCTTAGGGTGTCGCAGTGAGAATCCCTACCGCAGCCCTCCTCAGGCCTAACGTCTCCCGTCTTCCTATTCCTGAGACTCTGCGCTGTCTCCTGTGGCCCGTTCATTTATTAGATCAAATTAGTCCTCCAAAGTGATCTTTTTGAGTGGAATAACTTTTAATGCTAGTGTTTTGTTTGCAGGGGTCACATCTTGTTCATAAATGTCTTTGTTCCACTGCAGTTTGAAGGCAATTACTTCCCACTGCAATCTTTCCTCTGTGCTGCCAACTTCAGCCAGCCTCTCACCACCATAACTCTCCCGGTGAGAGTCCTACCTCCCTCTAAACCAGAGTGATTGTCTTAACATCCTCTCTTTCACTCAGCTTCTCTCCCAAGAAGCATAGAATGTTGACACCCTTCTCCAAAACATTTTACACTCTCAGAATTTTCTATCTCAGAATTTTGTACTCGGAAGTTGAATAATGGGCAAAGGCTAGAAAAACTAATGTAGTTCCTTGCAAATGTAGCTTATATGGCCTCGTACTTTGCTTTAGGATGTGGGATAGTTGGCCCCCATTATTAGATTTTGGGGTTTCAGAGAAAACAGACTGAAAATGCTCCATTTAACAGCCCATGTATTATAAACTACCAGTTCATCATGCAGTTCATCATCAAGGCTGTGCAAGGAACTTGGTGATCAACACAGACATGAGGGACAGTATGTTGGTAACAAGTATTAGTATTTACTCACACGATAGAGTGTGGATGGTTGAATTTCAGAAATGCTAGCCAGAGTTAGAGGGCAAAAAAATGTCAAAAAAGACAAGTGCTTCCTTTTCCAGATTATTCTCTCTTTTTATAGGTCAGCCAGATTACTAAGGGTTGGAAGTTCTGGGTATGAGTCAACAGAGCTTCTTCCCAAGGTGTGTGCCAGTTTTTTCTTGTTAGGCTTGCAGAACTGGACTCAAAACCCTCAAATGAGTTAAGCCCCAAGAGCTGGATTTTGGAGACCATGTATATATGCCAGCACAAGGCATGAGCTGCAGGATATTCCCTTCAATAACAGAAACAAGGAGAACTCTGCTGAACACAACAGAACACCAGGAGCTGGGGCAGAGACTGAGGTTCATAGGCAGTAGGTAATATGGATGTCTAATATTCATAAAGTCATGGATGCTGGCTTAGCCCAATTTCTCTAGAAAATAGACCCTGGTTTAAACATATTAGCTCAGACTGACATAACAAAATATGTATTAGGTGGCTTAAACAACAGAATTTTTTCTCAGTTTTAGAGACTGGAAGTCCAAGTTCAGGGTATTAATATCATCAGGTTCTGATGAGGACTCTCTTTCCAGCTTGCAAATGGCTGCCTTCTTACTGTGTCCTCTCTGGTCTCTGTTCCTATAAATGCACTGATCCCATCATGAGGGACCACTCTTAATACCTTACGTAACCCTAGTTATCTTTGAAATGCTCCATCTCCAAATACCATCATATTAGTTATTAGAGCCGTAACATATGAATTTGGGGGGACAGCAACATTCATAGGAATCACCAAGAGCTGATACTTTTACTGGGAGGTAAAAACCTCAGGGAAACAAGAGTGAGGAATAAGGTAAATGAGGATGAAGGGTGGGAAATAACTGAAAATGATGTATTACTGCTGTGGCTGTTGCTTTCTTGTGAGCTTCAAAAATAACCAGTAAGATTCTCAGCAGAAATTTCCATTTGGGACTACTCTAAACAAGCTATAGCAAAATCTGTGCCTTGGAGCAGGCCACTGGAATGAAGAGAGACTACATCTTCTAAGCTCCCTGTTACTTCCTGTTTCATGTTGGTTGAAATTTGTCCCATGGTGTGATCACTCCCTTCGCATTTCTGGTTTAGTCATCCAGATGCTTTGGCAGCCACTGGGAGAGCTTTACTGTGGGGTATTTCACTGAGGTCCACAGTGACAGGAAGATCTACAGACTCCAGGGGTGCGTTGGTAACCCTGGGGTAGTGGAACCCCTTGACCTCCCCAGGAGTTGACCAGAGACACTGTTGGCAAGTTAAGTCAAAAAGATGTACCTGAAACAGATGTTTTGCTAGCTTGATAACACGTGACACGAGAGGAGTCTGTGATAGGTGAGATACAAGGGCTTACAGGAAGGCAGATTTAAGAGAAGAAAGCAGGACTCTGAGGAGAGGAAATGAAGTTTTAGGGCAGGACTTCCATGTTCAGAAAGATTAGCATGAAAAGGGTAGATTCAGAGGAAGGGGTAACTGGACTGGGGATCAAATGAGGGATCCAGACAGAGCAAATAAGAAGTGGAGTAAAAGCAATCTGCAACAAGCCCATTACAAACTCGGAGCAGGGTCAGAGCAGCAAGACTGTCAAAGGAGTGGTATACCACCCTCTGGGATTCTTAAATTCCCCATATGAGGGAGGAAGTAGATTTGATATGGAAATTAATTCATTCAGTTCTTTGTATGTCTTTATTCATTCAAGAGTACTGGTTACATAAGAGGCCCAAGTATCTGAGAGTTACCACATACATGGTCATTGACCTAATGCATGAACATGGATTATCTTTTTAAAATAATACATAGTCCATACAAAAGAAGAAGTGTAATTTCCTGTGTTTTTCACCATTCCTTTAACCAAGTCCAAACTTGAGAGGTCACAGCTAATAACAGTTTCTGATTTTAATTATTCTAGAGACTTTTAAACTTGTGAAAAATCTGATTATACCTCTGATTACTAATTAATTTTAGTTACTCTTTGTGTACTCTCCTCTATGAAAATATGAGCAATTAACACATACCAAATATGTTCCCTTTCTATTGATCTTTAAATTTTGTTATATGTTTTTCCTTCCTTAAAGTTGTTTTCTTTATATCATTAAAATATACACAACATTTTCTATTTCATTATTACTTTTAGTCAGTACAGTCAAGTCTGCATGACAATTTTTGGTCAGCGTTGGACTGCATGTGTGAGAGTAGTCCCACTATAAACTTAAAATGGAGCCAAAAAATTTCTATCACCTGGTGATATCGTAGCTGTTGTACCATCACAGCACAACGCATCATGTATTTGTGGTGATGCTGGTGTAAACAAACCTGCTGTGTGTCAGTCATGTGAAAGTATAACAGATATACTTGCATGCAGTACATAGTGCTTAATGATAATCAACAACTATGTTATTGGTTTATATATTTACTTTAATGTATTTTTATTATAATCATAACTGTGTTCTTTCTACTCATTAAAAAAACGCTTACTGTAAAACAGTATGCCGTGTTACACCAGCAGCCTCATAACTCTTCTGGTTACATCACTTGAGCACACCATTTTCTCTTGCTTGATTTAGTTTTGTGCTGTTTTGTGTAGTAACATGCTGTACGAGTTGTAGCCTAGGAGCGATAGGCTACACCATATGGCCCACCTGTGTAGTAGGCTATATCATTTAGGTTTGTGGGAAAGTACTCTACGATGTTCACATAATGACAAAATCGCCCGATGGCACATTTCTCAGAACATATCTTTGTCATAAGGTGGTGCATGACTATATCACAACATTTCAAAAAGTATTAGAACACACATTCACTCTCTCTCTCTCTTTCCATCACCCTCCACTTTCCAGATTTCATTGTTACATTATAACTTTTACATCATTGGGGTTATGATATTTAATTATATTCTGTAACTCTAACCAGGTTTTTGTACCTTTATATAAGTTAAATCAGAAAATTGAAAACTTCCAAATGATACTAAATTTTTAGAGAGGGAAGTTAATTTCTACTGAAGGTTTGTGATTCAATGGAAGATTTTCTAAGGCCAAGGCTAACATGTCCTCTTTCTATCTCTAAATATCTTCTTGTCTTCTCAATTATTCTCAGTTGACACTGTATCTTGAAACTTATGTTACCCTTTCTTTAAAATAATACAAGTTATTTTTTTTAATAAATAGACTTTATTTTTTAGAGCAGTTTTAGATTTATAGAAAATTAGGTAGATAATGCAGAAAGAGCCCATATGCCCTTTGGTTTAATATTATCAAGCTATTCACATAAGATTATATGATTATCTCCCTGGATTTGGAGAAGACATTTGACAAAGTAAGGATTCATTTTTGTTTAAAACACTCAATAATATAGGAATCATTTAAAATGATTATTCTTTCTTATTTTGATGATCTTTTCTATACATGGATAGGTGAGTATATATCTGTATATAAATATCTAAAAGCCAGTGTCATACTTAATAGGGAGATATTGTAAGCATTTTCACTATAGTCAAGGACAGGAATGAATGCCCACTATCACTACTGAAATTTAACCTTGTCTGAAAGAGATTAACCTATAGGTTAGACAAGAGAAGAAAGGTATAAAATATTGGTAAGGAGGTAGTAAAACTGTTACTATTTGTAGTTGATATAATGTTATTTGTGGGAAACCTCAGACACTAAGTAAGAAAACACAACACTAGTAGTATAAGATAGTATAGTAATATGATAAAGTATAAAATTAATATATATATAAAATTCACCTAAACAAAAAACAACCTGTTAAAAGATACAGTGGAAGATCCCATTTTTAACAGCAACATAAAGAATAAAACCATAGGCCTAAACTTAGCAAGAAATGTGTAAACTTTGTATGAAAAAACTTTAAACCACTTCTGAAATACATAAAGGTAAACTTAAATTAATAGAAACTCATATTATACTCTCAGATAGCAAGATTCAATACCAATGGTGTCTATTTGTCCTAAGTTCTTTTGCTTGTTTTTTAAAACATTTAATTTAATGTGATTTTAAATTTGATACTAATTGGGACTACATAAAATGATTTCAAAGTTCACATAAAAAAATAAACAAGTATTTGTCTCTCTCTAGCTGGCATTATACTCTTCAGGTCCATCCATGTTGTCACAAAAGGTAAGATTTCTTTTTTATGGTTGAATAGTATTCCACTATTTAAATGTACTACATCTTTTTTATCCACTCATCTACTGATGGGTACTTGGGCTGTTTCCAAGTCTTGGCAGTTGTAAATAACACTACAATAAACATAGGAGTGCACATATTCTTTTGAATTAGTGTTTCAGGTGTCTTCAGATATATTCCCAGAAGTGGAATTGCTGGGTCATAAGGCAGTTCCATTTTTAATTTTTTGAGAAAACTCCGTTGTTTTTCATAATTGCTGCACCAATCTGTATTCCCTCCAACAGTGCATGAGGGTTCTCTTTTGTCGGAATCTAATGAACAAAATTAACAAAAAAACAAAATAGAAACAGACTCATAGATACATAAAACAGATTGACAGCTGTTAGACAGGAAGTTTGGGGGGCTGGGTGAAAAAGGTAGAGGTATTTAGACAAAAAACAAAAAAACTTCATAGGCACCAACAACAATGTGGTGATTACCAGAGGGAAAGGGGTGAGAGGAGGTAGAAGAGGATAAAGGGGGATAAATGGTGACAGAAGGAGACTTGACTTTGGGTGGTGAACACATGTAGAGTATACAGATGATGTATTAAGAAAAGCAAGTATAGCCAGATAAACTCTGGCTAAAAAGAACACTGAGGAGAAACTAATCCTAAGAGATATAAAGTATATGATAAACCTCAGAAGAGAGCACAGTGTGATACTTGTGCATGAACAGACACATATGCAAAATGTATCCAGGAATTTAATATATGATAAAGCTGCCATCAGAAAAAAAATGAGTAAAGATGAAGTTTCTTATTTTTATGTGTTCCAGAGTGCCAGTCTTAACTTTTCATGGCTGCTGGATGTTGTATTTATGTTTAGTAAAACCTTGCCCAATGTGAAGTTACAAACAAAAATCGATGCATGGTTTCTGTTCATTAAAAAACATGAGCTTTCGATCAGTCACATTAGAACAATTCGTTAGCCATCTGGAGTACGTTAATGTTGCACATCTTACACCAGGACAAATTCCAAGTGGATCAAAGATTGAAGTTTTGAAAATAAAACCATACAAATGCTGCAGGAAAGAATCGTTGAATTCTTTTATATCCTCGCATCTGGGAAGGCCTTTTTATTACAATGCAAAATCTAAAAGTCATTAAAGGCAAAAAAATGATATTTTTGACTAGATAAAAATCAAGAGCTTCTACATGGAATGAAAATACATCATCCACAAACTCAAAAAATAAATAAGAATTTCATGATGGTGGCAGAGTTGGGATTTTAACTCATATCATCAACAGAGACTAATTCCCTAATATATAGATAGCTCTCAGAAACTGAGATAAAAACAGTAATGAGGTTGTTCACAGTTAAATACATAAATGCCCCCTCAAATATACAAAAAGAGGGAACACCTCAATGCTAATATGAGAAATGCAGGTTTAATCTACAGTGAGATACCGCTTTTAACATTTTATTGGCAAACATCTGAAAGGCTGAAAAATTCTTCTAGCAAAACTGTGGGAAAACTAGTGTTCTTGTACATTGTTTTTAGGATTCCAAAATGGAACAATTCTGAAGGAATGAAATTTGGTATTTTTTACTAAAATTCATCTAACCTTCCCTTGTGATCCCACTGCTGGCATGTAATCCTACAGACACATATGAACATTTAAGAAATTACTTATGTATACAATAGTAACTGCAGGATTGTTTCTAACACTACAAGAGTAGAAACTGCTCGAGTCTTCAACAATACAGAACTAGTCACGTGAATTCTGGTGAGCCTATACAACACAGTCATAGGAAGCTGTAGAAAAGAGTGACATGACAAAGATCTGGGTACCACCATGGTGAGGTCTCCAACATTTGTTAAGCAATAAGTATAATAGAACATATTTATGGTAAGCTAATTTTTGTGTAGAAAATTTGGAAATAAATATATATTCATATTTGTTTATACATTTATTAAAACATTAGAATATGCAGCAAAAAAAAAAACTCAAATAAAATTGCCATCTGTAAGGGAGAGGATGGGGAAAGAGAAAGGAGTCTTCTTCTCCCAAACTCTTTTTATGAAGCCAGTATCATCCTAATTCCAAAACCAGATAAAGACATAACAAAGAAAAAAACTTCAGGCCAATATTGCTGATGAGCATAGACACTAAAATCTCAACAAAATATTGACAAACTGCATCCAACGATACATGAAAAAGATTATACACCATGACCAGGTGGGATTCATCCCAAAGATGCAAGGATGGTACAATATTTGCAAATCAATAAATATAATGCATCACATAGACAAAAGCAAAGACAAAAATCAAAATGATCATATCAATAGGTGCGGAAAAAAACTTTTGATAAGGTACGGCACCTATTTATGATAAAGATACTCAGCAAAGTGGGAATTAAGGGAGCATTCATCAACATAATAAAGGCCATATATGAGAGACCTACATCCAACATCATAGTCAATGGGCAAAAACTAAAATCTTTTCCACTAAGATCAGGAACAAGACAAGGTTGTCTACTTTCACCACTTCTATTCAACATAGTATTGGAAGTTTTAGCCACAGCAATCAGACAAGAAAAGGAAATAAAAGGCATCCAAATAGGAATGGAGGAAACAAAACTGTCATTGTTTGCAGATGACATGATAGTGTACATAAAAAAATCCTATAGACTCCACCAAAAAACTACTTGACCTAATAAATGAATCTGGTAAAACAGTGGGATACAAAGTCAATATACAGAAATCAAAGGCATTTTTGTATACCAACAATGAAACATCAGAAGCAGAAATCAAGAAAAAAATCCCATTTGATATAGCAAAAAGAAAAATAAAATACCTAGCAATAAACCTAACCAAGGAGGTGAAAGACCTGTACTCAGAAAACTACACAACCCTGAAGAAAGAAATCAAGGAAGACACAAACAAATGGAAACATATACCATGTTCATGGATTGGAAGAATTAACATCATCAAAATGTCCATATTACCCAAAGCAATTTACAGATTCAATGGAATCCCTATTAAAGTACTGATGGCATATTTCACAGACAAAAAACAAACACTTCAAAAATTTATATGGAAGCATAAACAGCCCCGAATAGCTGCTGCAATTTTGAGAAAGAAGAGCAAAGTAGGAGGAATCACAATACCTGTACCAAACTGTATTACAAGGCCACTGTAATCAAAACAGCCTGGTACTGGCATAAAAATAGGCACATAGATCAATGGAACAGAACAGAGAGCCCAGAAATAAACCCAAGTCACTACAGTCAGTTAATATTCGACAAAGGGGGCAGCACCATAAAATGGAGTAAAAATAGTCTCTTCAACAAATGGTGTTGGGAGAACTGGACAGCTACATGTAAAAAAATGAAACTTAATCACCAACTTACACCATACACAAAAATAAATTCAAGGTGGATAAAAGATTTAAATATAAGTTATGACACCATTAAAATCCTAGAGGAGAACATAGGCAGGAAAATCTCAGATATTTCATGCAGCAACATTTTCACTGATAGGTCCCCTAGAGCAAGGGACATAAAGGAAAGAATAAACAAATGGAATCTCACCAGAATAAAAAGTTTCTGCATGGCTAAAGAAAACAGTATTAAAATAAAAAGAGAACCAACTGTATGGGAAAACATAGTTGCCAATGATACCTCAGACAAGGGTTTAATCTTCAAAATATATAAAGAACTCACATGACTCCACTCTAAGAAGACAAGCAACCCAATCAAAAAATGGGCAAAGAACTTAAACAGACACTTCTCCAAGGAGGACATACAGAGGATCCAGAGACACATGAAAAGATGCTCAATATCGCTAGCTATCAGAGAGAAGCAAATTAAAACTGCAATGAGATACCACCTCACACCATTCAAAATGGCCATCATAAACAAAGCAACAAACAACAAGTGTTGGAGGGGTTGTGGAGAAAAGGAGACCCTAGTTCACAGCTGGTGGGATTGCAGACTCATACAACCAGTATGGAATTCTGTCAGAAAACTAAAAATGGATCTGCCTTTGACCAGCAATTCCACCACTAGGATTATATCCTAAGAACCCTGAAACACCAATCCAAAAGAACCTATGCACCCCAATGTACATAGCAGCACAATTTACAATAGCCAAGTGCTGGAAGCAACCTAGGTGCCCGTCAGTAAATGAATGGACCAAAAAACTATGGCACATTTACACAATAGAATTCTGTGCAGCAGAAAGAAAGAAGGAGCTCCTACCCTCTGCAACAGCATGGATGGAACTGGAAAGCATTATGCTAAGTGAAATAAACCAGGCAGTAAAAGACAAATACCATATGATCTCACATTTAACAGGAACCTAATCAACAAAACAAACAAACAAGCAAAATATAACCAAAGACACTGAAATAGAGAACAGACTGACAGTGACCAGAGGGGAGAGGGGAGGGAATTTCAGGGGAAAAGGGAGAGGGTTTGCATGGACAAGTGTAAAGGACACATGAACAAATACAAGGCGGGGGGTGGAAATGGGAGGGAGGTGGAGAGGGCTGGGGGGTGGGCTGAGATGGGAATAAAAGGCAGAAAACTGTACTTGAACAACAATTAAAACAAAAAAAAGAAAGGAGTCTTCTCTTTGCAGATTATATTTTTATGCTGTTTTGATTTTTGAAACATATGAACATATCTCTTCAAAAACAAAATTATATATATGGGTATAATACATAATTAAAAAATTGTAGATTCAAAGTGTTTTCCTGGAAATCTGGATATCTGAATAATTTGCTCCATTGTCTTCTAAGCATCTGACTCATAAAAATGTAATGCAGTCTGATTTTAGTTTCTCTAGGTTCTTTCTTTCCCTTTTTCTGGAGGATTGTAAAACTTTTCTCTTTATTTTTGAAATCACAAATTTTCACCCAGATGCATGTGCTCAGCATTTTGTATGTTGTCTCAAAGTGAATGTGAATGAAAGCTTTTAAAGATTGGGTTTTTGAAAATTCTATTTATCTGATTATTTTTTCCTCTTTGAAAATTTCCGTGTCTTTATCACCTTTTTCACCAAAACATAATTCTAATGTGTAAATACAACTTAAATATGTGAGCAATTCCTAAATGGACTTACATTGCTGGGAGAAAAATTAAAAGATCTCACTAACAGAGATTGTATCCAAATTATTGGATTTATAGCCAAGATAGATGTCCTTTTAAACTTCACACTCCCTACCATTTATCATAACCTCCTCAAAAACCAAGGATCTCTTTCATTAAAAGGCAATAAAAATGTAGGAAAATGTCCTAAAAATAGCTCTGTTGTCTTTCTTTTGACTAGCTTTCTCAAAGATCTATAAACTAAAAATAGTTTAAGACAAATACTGTCTCCTGAAATTTTACATGCAAAAGTTCAGCACATATTAAGAACTGGAAAAAATCTCTAAGTCATAATGTATATAAGCAGGGCGAGTTACTGACCACTTACAAGGGGGCAGCTCTTTCCTAGCATTTTGGGGGCCAGTGTGAAAGTGGGCAAATGGCACTGGAACACTGAGTGGCCTTTTTGTGTTAGTTTTTCTAAATTCTGTTAAACTTATTGAGTGAGTTTTCTGTTAATAGAGCATTGCTAGTTTTCTTTTAATAAGTTTATTTAAAAGTTTTAATTTTTACTAGTATCATTCTTTTAATTTTATGATTATATGAGGTTCTTGCTGGCTGACTTAATACTCAGTAAATGAGCAATCCACTGTATAGCTGATTAATTTATGTTGTATGTGATATGAATCAATGCACTATGCAATGCAGTAGAATGTACTGTATTAAATACTTAATGTATGCTCTCCTTTCCTGGGTTTTGAAGAAACTCATGATCATGCATTTTCATTTGAAGGGATCTGATCCCAAATTCATTTTTTCTATTCCATTGAATGAAACCTAGTTTAGCATGAGTGGTATTCATCTCTATCAATTACCGTTTTCTTCATCAGTGTATATAAGGGGAAATGTCTTTATACTTAGCGATTTTATTATATCTCTGAGGCTACTTTTTCATACAATTTTGTGCAATTTTATTTTGTGCCTTAGAGAGTAAAGAAGCTTGTTGAGTCAAAATCATACTTTTTATTTATTTTTTTTACCTGGGAATTAGTTATCACACTGCAGCCTCATCCTACCTCTCTCTCTCTGGCCTCACTGGTATTTTCCAACCCCACCCCTAAGCCTAACCCTGTCTTATTCAGATCACTCCCCTGATTATCCCGCCAGGTGAATGGGTGTGAACTAACCCAGTGCACTTTCTTTCACAGTGTCCCCTGCCTAGAACACATTTCTCTTCTCTCTATTCATCTGTTTTGCCACTCCTGCAAAGCCTTGTTTAATCTCCCTTTGGCCTTCAAGGCCTCTCTCAACTTCCTCCCTGTCTTTCCTTTGAATAATAGTAGCATTGCCATTTAGTTAGAGCTTTTACCATCAGGGCTTGTCAAACTTTTCCACCAAGTTCTCCCTTTTATCAGAGAAGAATGAACACTGTTCCAGGGGTGGGTGGAGTGGGGGGTGTTTTATATGTGCCTTAAAAATAATATGTTTGTTATAAAATAATGTATTATATTTATCCCCATCAGAATTGAATCAAGAGGTGGGTCCCCTGGGCACCTCTCCAGGAAACACAGCTCTATGGCATGCTATGCATCCACAAAATGACTCAGAAGTAGGCTGCTCAATAACTTCTTTCTTAATGCATAGATTTTTATGTGATGAGTGAGATATAAATTAGTATTACTTCCCCAAAAGTAGAAAGAGCTCTTAATTTTAAGAAAAGGAAAGAAGGAAGGAAGGGCAGGAGGGAGAAAGGGAGGGAGGGAGGAAGAGAAAAGGAGAAAAGGAGGGAGTGACATTTTACATGCAATTTCTCATGTAATTCTTGTAACTTCTTTAAATGAAGTGCTATACTTAAACCCCTTCCATACATTCTAACCGCACTTAGTCAAACATCCATACTGTGGCTTACCAGTCCTCTGAATGCCATTGTCTGTCAGAGTCCTTGGCCTCCTCTTCTGTCCGTACCTTCTCCCCATCTCTGCCCCAGCCATCAGGCTTCTGTCCTTCCTTGATGGCACTGACCACCCCTAACCACAGGCTGCCCCGCTCTCCTCACTCACGTCCAGTACACTACCTGCAGCATGGCATGTTGGTCTCCATCAAAGACCAATTTCTCAGAAGGTTTCTTCTTTTAGGGTTATTTTTATTTTTTTGCATTCTTCTATTTCCTTTTCAGAATGCTTTTCACAATTGGACTCCTTGCTTATTGTTAAATGAAGGCTTGTACATAACCAATATCCCTGGAGCTTGGCATATGGTAGACTCTCAAATATTACTGGACAAATTAGGTGACATTCTGATCCCTGTTTTAAGGATGAGGTACTTGGAGCTTAGACAGTTTAAGTAAGTTACCCAAGGTTACACCGCTAATAAAAGCAGAATCAGGATCCAGCTCTTTCTGATTCCATGGACTAAAGATTTAATTACCACGCTGTATAAATTTAAAATGCCAAATCCTTATTGCGAGCTCCCCTATGGCCCATCTCATTTGATGCCTTAGAATAATCCCCACACCATTTCTGTCATACTGTACTGTTAAGTGTTTTTCTATGTCCCATTTCCCCAGCCAGAATGTCGCCTTATCTCTTCAAGGAGATAGGCTTGTTTGTTGTTACTGTTTTAAAATATTTATTTCTATTTATATGTTGCTGAAATGGGTGCCTTGGACATTTTAGTCACTCAGCAAAGATTTTACTGAATGATTTATGGGAAGAAAGGGTATACTGTGCAGGGAGGCAAAAATATAAAGTTAGAGAATAGAAAAATAATTTTTAAACTAGTTATAAACATATTAGTCATTGGTAGGTATTAAGATTATGAAAGACAGGTAAACTCTTTGCTTTTCTTCATAAATAAAAGGGTGATAACAAGAGGGAGATTTAATTTGTTCAGTTTCACAGAAGGCCAAGGTGAAATTTACTTCCCACGAGTAGGAAGGCACCATTGTTCACTGTAGGCACTTTGAAAAATAGGGAAGTGGCAAGATTATTTTTGGTATCCTTTTACTCTTTGTCAACATCCTTTTTCATCCTACCAATTTATCCTCTAGAAATGCTATTCTGTGTCTGTTTACACAGAGTTTAGCAGTTAAAGGTGTTAGCTGGTAATAAATAGTTTAAGAAGGCAAAGCATATCTTAGGGTCATTTGAATTTTGAAGGGAGACTTCCAATTTTTGAAGCAATATTGACTCGTATTAGCAAGATATATTTGTAAGGCGTCCGGAAACCAAAATTGTTTCTCATTCTTGATTTCTCCTACAGAACATAGAAGAAGACCTTGAACATAGGACATGATAATCACAGCCTCTAACCTCCAGAAATCATTTCATGCCCATCTGCCCTCCTCCTCTCATTTTTATCTCTACTACTTGTAGAAGAAAGATGTGGAAGGAAGGGCTATTCATAGGCACAGCATTACTTGCAATAAGTGGAAGTAGAGATTGGAATGTAATACTAAATGTGGGTATTTTATCACTTTTATTATTTTTGCCCCTGTTATTCCTGAGGAACAATGGGCCTGTGCTAGCCTCCCGGCTAGGAATGCCAAGAGGGAGACAGAGTGACTGACCCCCCTTGAACAACTATGCTACAGGCAAAGAGAGGTTTGAGGGTTGAAGGGTTCCAGGCTTTCACACTGCTCCTGGCCAGTACGCCAGGGTGAGGGGCCACAGACAGATGTGCAGAAAGGCAGTGGAGTAATGAAGGGGGAGCATTGCTCTGGGCAGCACACACACACTATACACATGCTATATATATGGATTTACATGTGTGGGTGTGTGTAAACACATATGTATGTAGAAACATAGAGAATTGGCTAATGTGTGAGAATAACTCACATGGATATTCATGGAGAAGTTATACATATTCATGCCTTGTGAAATACTGCCTAACACTTGTGTCTGAAACTAGATAAGATTTGGGACAGTCATCTGGGTCCCTCTGGTAAATATTTTATGATTTATAGTTTTCTATATATGGGAGAATCTGGGTTGGGAAACCATATGATAATCAAATAATTACTTGGAAATGTCAGTGAAGAATCAGATAACATGCCCATGTTCAGTTGGATGGTACCTACCACATGATAGTGCTGAAGCAGCATCTTGCTTCTTAGGCCTGTAAATCTATACGTGATAAATCTTATACTTTAAATGTATGGTACAGCATGGAGAACTTTCCCATATATTATCTCATTTTTATTTTGATCTGAACACATACGAATATACTTCTATTATGTAAGCATGTATTAGATGCACACATTTGTGTCAACTCAAGATAAAACCAGAATGCACTCTTGTATCAACAGTCTTGTTGGATGATATAACAAACAGAAGCATATTATTTTTGTCTACCTGCTTCTATGTTTTTTCTCTTGTCATAGTGGTTTCCCTTGGCTTTAGAGGTATAATCACTTAGAGATTAATCTCATCTCCATAATGTTTAACCCTGCTAAGGTTCTGTGGGTCTCCTTTATTCTTCAGCCGAAACGAACTACAATACATGGAAACGTGTAGTTTTCTCTATGATCAAAAACAGGCAGCCCCTGTTCTCCTATCCAGAGTGACACTCCTGGGACTAAATGCTACATCCATATTTGGGTTCACGGATCAGGAGAAGCAGCAAACAAAGGTAGACCCACAGTTAGCCAGTCACACTTGGAAACCCCCCTCCCGCACATGCCCAAGAGTAGGAGCACACTTACCAAGTCTACCAAGGCTGCCATTTTAGTTACCAAAAATAATGATCAGGTGAGTTTTCAGAAACTCAATGCTAAAAAGTGAAGAGGACATCTAAACTAAGTTCATAAAATTGTAGCTCTAATGTTAAACATTAAAGGAATAAGCAAACAGTGATAAAAACTAGAAGAAAAGATCTCTTAGTCTGGATAGAGGCATATGCAAGCTGAGATTTTAAAGCAACTCCTAATATCTACCAATTATTTAAAAAGGAGCAGAAAGTGCATGGGCTCATAATTCCAGCCTGTCGTATTGCTGAAAGGACTTGGGATTTCATGCATTATTGAAATGTTTTTAGCTTAGCTGTTAATACAGGTCTACAGAGCAAGACTTTTATCAAACTCTTTCTTGATAGCTTCCTGCTATGCCAAGATATAAATGTCCAAGGAAAGTATAGAGGGAAACATTGACTGCAGTTTCAAATGTATTTTTGGAAATTACAGGATCGATTAGATTGTATTCTCTGAATTCACTGACATAGCACAGAAATCTTCATAGAGGTGTTCTTTTCCTTCAGGGGTATATGTTTATGAATAACTGTGAACATTCATACCGAAGTAGAGAAAAGATTAGGGAGTTGAAAGTTGAAGTTTGTTTCCTCTTGTCTGTTGGACCCTTTCTAGTCATTATTTAAGGGAGTCAAAGACCATTAGAGAAAGCTAATAGCCTTTGGAACCCTCAGATTATACTGATATTACTGATAGCAGAGTTAAGCCAAATTGCATTCTCGAAATGGTTCTGGGAACATACCACTTCCAGTAATGATCCTATCAACCAGACCTGAAAGCAGAGAGGGCAGGGATGCACTTAACGGCAATTATCCATCAACATTGGAAAATATGGTTACTAGATTAAGAGAGTTGAGTATATGCAATATATCTTGATTGCAGCAAAGCAGTTGATACAGTATTATTCAATTTACCAGCTAGATTAATTTAAATTGGTTTAGGCAGAAGTATGGTCAAATGAACTACCAGCTATCCAGAGGGCCATAAATAATAGATAACAATAAACACATTTGTTTTACATGCTCCTAATTTAGTTATTTCCCCCCAGGACTCCCCTTCAATTCAAAATATGACAGTTATATAATATATGCCAACCTCCAGTTATCTTTTCTTGAGATCTTTTAGGACTCCCATCTGTTCCATAAAGTTGCAAGGACCAATTATAGTAACATCAACAACTCCCATTACTCAAGGCTTACTTTATTTATTTATATTCAGTTTTCAGCTTCCCCTTATATTTCTGTTTGATGTCTGGACTTTCTCTTAAATGTAAAATGTCAGGAACAGAAGTAACGGGCAGTGGAAATAGATTGTGCTTCCATACAAAAGAAAAAGCCACTGACTGTGGATTTCTCTGGGTCCTCTGGTAGAGACGACAAATGACAGGAAAGTCCAGTGTGTTCAGCACTTCCCCTTTGTCCTTGGAAAGTCTGCCTTAACCAGGGAGTCATTTTCCTGAACATGGGTTTACCTAACCAAAATTGTGATGACCAGGCCAAGAGTTTCCACTTGGCAATTTAACATTGCAAATCTAGAACAAGTAGCAAAATACACACTTGGAGATAGCATGACTTTATTATACAAAAGAGAAAATGTAAGGACCAAGAAGGCATTTTTTCCATCTTCCTTAGAGAGACAAATCATTTGAGATCTTCAGGGTCTTTCTGCTATTTTCCAAGACCCTAGTTCTCAGCTTGGCTGGGATTATCCAAGTAATAGTGAGGAAGAAAGGTCATGCATCTAAGAGAATTTTCTGTACCTTTGGGGATAGAGGGACTGACACAGTTTCTAAAAGTATTGAATCAAAGTTTACTGTATTAAGAAAAAGGAAAAAAAAAACCCTTGTTTTCATAGTGTAAGCTATAAAAAGTAAAGGTTGAAAAAATGTATTGGATTGGAAAATACAAAAAAATATGTAGTGATTCTCAATAGACATGTCTCTCATGGCGGACAGGGCGGTGTTGGGATGACTCTAAGAATCTGCAGGTGGTGGCATCTGTGGGGCTGGGAGCCCCGTGCTGGTGGTGAGGGAGGACCACCATGGCCTCTGTCATACCCTGCCCCCACTTTCTTTTGTGCTTATATTGCACAATTGCTTGCTTTGGGAAAGCAATACAATGACATTCTCATGTGTGCTTTTCAATATTGGAATATTCATATTAGGGTTTTAGATACCAAACATACTGCGTCTGCTTCTCCAAATTATTTGAAGTCGTATATAAATAAAAGGCAGAGAGATGCTTATCTCTTCTCTACCTGAGAGAGGAAGAGGTAAAATAATTGTGGCAGAAACCTTAAGAGAGAGGCACTGTTGAGACTAAGTTTAAAATATAGCTGATAGCCCTGGCTGGTGTAAATCAGTGGATTGAGCATGGGCTGCAAACCAAAGGGTCGTAGGTTCGATTCCCAGTCAGGGCCACATGCCTGGGATGCAGGCCAGGTCCCCAGTGGGGGCCATGTGAAAGGCAACCACACATTGATGTTTCTCTCCCTCTCTTTCTCCCTCCCCTCCCCTCTCTAAAAATAAAAAAAAATTGTTTTATAAAATATAGCTGAGAGAAGGTAGATACAACACAGCAGAACAATTTTATTTCCTTACTAAATTTTGGTGTGGGTTTTGGTAAATTAATTATGAACAATTTTCCCATGTTATAAAGTCTTTTAATTGATGTATCACTCTGATTACCAGCAGGCTAACTAGGATGTGTTTACATATGTTTCTTATTTTCAAATACTTTTTCCCTTTATGATGATAAAAATAAGACATACTTATTATTTTATACATCTGCAAATAGATAAAGTATAAAAATAGAAATAACGAAAGTAATTCTACTAAAGTGCATAGCTAGGTTACTTTTTTGTGTATATTATCGCCTCTGCTTATGTTGGTTTTATTTTCATTGTTGCATTCTAGTTTTTGTCATGTCTTTTAAACACTAGAATTTCCTTTCTTGGTTTCATTTCCTAAAATAAATTATTTTTCTTGGAAGCTTACTTACTTGATTAGTGTTTCAACATATTTTGACTCAGATTTCTAGCCCCTAATTCTTGTTTTTGTTCTAGAATCCCACTGGGACTATATTTTTCTAGTTCTTTACTTAATGAGCTTTAATATCTTAAATGTATCAATATTTCTCACCTTTACCTTCATGTTTTTATTTTTGTTATAATTTTCTACCCTTAAATTCTTTTTCTTTCAGGCTGATATTTCTCTGTTTGCCTTTCCAGATTCATTCTTTGATCTCTCTCTGTTTTGTAGCCTGAGAGACACCGGAAGATTGGGGGGTGGGGTGGGAGGAAAGAGGTCAGGGAGACAGGTCCCCTCCTTACCTGGCCACGCCGTTCCATTACCTTAGGTTGATCCTTCCTTGGTAGTGTGGTCCTCACTGGTTCTGGCAACTATTTTGAAAACATTTTTCCCCTTTCATGTCCAGAAGTAGTCGTGGTTTCCCATTTCCTTTCACCAGTCCTTTTTGGTTCTCTGAACGCTCCTCAGTCCTCTGTAAATTGACCCTTCTTTTAACTTCTTCTGGTTAAACCTTTTGCGACTGCCATTAGTTTCATGCTGAAGTAATGATGGAAACAATTTTATCCCATTAATATTTTAAATACTATAAAAGGCTTTTATTTTTTGCATCATAATTAAATTCCCTTATGTTTAATATTGACTCCTTTAGACAGTGTTAAAACATGTAATTCTACCCTGTTTCATTCTTATCTCACTTTTTATTAACTATTCATGAATAAATGTTAACTCGTACTTCTCTCATGTTGTGATTTATATTGGGACTTTATAGTGACTTTCAGAAAGCATACAGTACAGAGGACGACAAGAGAGAGCACCCACATCGCAAACAGGAGTGGGGGGGCCTTTCCCTCAGTTCTGCCCCCCCTCTTCTATCCAGTTTCCTCAGTCGGTTTCTAATCTCTTTTAAAATTAGTTCTCTAAAAATATTAGCAATCCTGAGGCACTCAGGGGCCTACAGATTTATGTTCCTCAGGGTAACTTATTCTCCTTATGCAAGTCCTACACTTTTCCAACACTATATTTTCCACACTACACTGTCTTTATCTTTGGAACTGCCTGTTTTAGAACTGTGGTCTCTGACACAGAACCAGTGGTGTTGGCAAAGTGCATCACTGTGTTACGAACAAGCACGCCCTGCCATGCGCCTTTACCCTCCAGCACTGGAGGGAGGGTACTGCCAGGACTGCATGAAGCAGGGGGCCGACTGGACAGAGAGTGGCACTTGACATTCCAAGATAGGAAATCAGTTGCAGGAACAAGCTGAGCCTGCATGAGCTGAAAGTGGCTCATGTAGGGATTAGGGTGCTTCATTTGCTGATTGAAGATGTAAGGCTGCCTCAGAGTGACCAGAAATGAACTCTACCAGTAGGGGCAAGAAGGCTAGGGGATTCCACCAGTGGGTGTCAGAGTCACATGGAAAAAGGCTGTAGACCTTCAGACTGGTGACTAGGGGATGTGTTCATCCAGCGGCACTGGAGAAAAATCAAGGAAATCCACCCACAACTGGATGGGCTTGTCTTCTTCAATAGTGGATTGCCACAACAGAGAGAAAGAAGCGCCTCCACGGAGAGGATGGTAGAAAAGTGGGGGATGCAGTCAGTGCTTGAGGCACTGAGGAGTGGCGTCCATGCAGAAAACACTGACTGAAGGAAGCAAGGCTGGGTATTGAAACAGTCAGCTTTGTGTTCTCAGTCAAGTCAGAGAAAAATAATTACTAGAAATGTAGAAGAAATGCAAAGTAAGGCAAGGTGTTGAGTAAGGATTCTTTTGGTTCCCAGCAGCTTTCCCAGATTTCCCAAGTGAAATCATATGGTATTTGTCTTTCTCTGTCTGACTTATTTCACTTAGCATAACACCCTCTAGGTTCATTTATGCTGTGACAAATCTTAGGATTCCATGCTTTTTGAAGGCTGAGTAATATTCCATTGCATGTATGTACCACAGCTTCTTCATCCCCTTGTCTATTGATGGGCAGTTGGCTTGTCTCCTCACTTTGTCCCCCTCCGCACATCAGCTTCATTCCACTTCTTCACTCCAGACCAGGCTGTGTGGCATTAAAAAGCCTCCCAGAAGCATCAGGCATCACATTTCAAAGATCTACATTCCCAGGGAGAGCCTGACTAATGTCCTTCTCTTTCTTTTGCTCAAAAAGGAAAAGGGACTGATTTTTCCTACTTTGGGTCCTGTGCAATCCAGCCAACTCCTAATGCCACTGCGTGAAGGAATAAGCAATTCATTGAAAAGAATGCTGGACCCACAGTACAATAGTTTCCACTGCAGGTGGCAAGAAAGGGCCATGAGATGGGAGGCTGGCATGCATGGAAACAGCAGCTGAATGAAATCGGGAAGGAACACAAACAAATCCCATCCCTAAAACCAATTTTTAAAGCAGTTCAGAACAGAATCAATACTGAGAAAAAAATGCAATTGTGATGCAAACCTGAGTTCACTCAGAGTGAATTAGAATAGAAAAAAGAAACAAAAAGCAAAAAACATCAACAATTCTCTATATCTGTTTTAAAAATAATTATTTTACTTTACTTTCAGAAGTTATTCTTCGCTAGTTTTCAAATATCAGAATTTCTAGAGTTGAATAATTTATTTATTTCTTTTTTGTTTAGTATTCAAAATATTCCAGGCTCTTACTTTGATTTTATTTCTAGATTGACCCTCATCCATAAATTTGGTGAAAATTTTTCATTTATTATTTTCCTAATGTTACATAATTTCAGATGAGGATATATTTAAAATTCCAAGATTTTTCTGTTATTTTAATCTCCTGATATATTGTATTAAATTCTAGACAAAGACAGTGACTTGTATAAGATTCATCTTCTCAGATTTAATTTTCATTGGGGCCTTAATATATGAGTTATGTTTATTAATTCCAAGCATATGTCAGATTTGTATGAGAGAAATATAGGTAGACATGTATTCCACCTCGTCTTACTCAAACTGCCTGGGGTATTTTGTGTTTTGTTTTGTTTTGCTGGGACTGTTGGCCTTTTATTTTCTAAACTTATCAAGGGCTGAGAGCGTTCTGTAAAAGACCACAATAGCAACTGGAGTTCTGTTTTCCTTAATGGAGCCTGATGCAGTTATTTGCCTCAGAAAGGTCTGTGACTGTTATTTTTCATAATGGATATTATCTCTTAGAGTTATTACGAAGATTCAATAAGACAGTGCTGAACAAAGCACTTATTCAGTAATTGGTATATGGCAAATGCTCTATAAATGTTAACTATTACTATTGTTTCCTAAATCAGTAATTTCTGCTTTTATCTTTATTAATTCCCAGCTCCTGTATTTTTCTCCTTTCTTAAATTGAATGGCTATTCCACTTGTTTTAAATTTTTCTTATATAATTGTGAAATCTTAAGCTGCCAGATTGCCTTTAACTGTAGACAATAGCTTTTGATATAGAATATTCGAATGTTACTACCTCTAAATAAGCAGAAGTTTTAAATTTTCATTTATTTGAAGTCCAAAGATGTTGTCATAAAATATGCATTGTTGGAACTTACTAAGATGTTCAATGAAGGAACCAGCCAAAGAACACACACGTATAACCCGTAGACACAGACGACAGCATGGCGATGGCCTGACGGAGGAGGGCAAAGCGAGGGGACATCTGTAACAGTGTCAACAGTAAAAGTAGAGAAAAAAAAGACTAACCTCATTAACAACTGATAAAAAATTTTTTTCTGGATGTACATATTCATTTTTGAAAAGTATTTCACAAGCATAAGTAAAAATGACTATTCTCAGTTTTTATTCTATGCATAGCTCACATATCAATTTATATTCCTTGAATTCTTTATATTCTTATACATTTTTGTCTACTTAATCACTCAGTTTCTGGGAGATAAGTTTTAAATCCTCTTCTTCTCTGTTCAGTTATATCTTGGCTGCCTGTAGAGTCCTTTAATTCTAGTCTTTTTTCTCTGGAAAACTGTAGGTAGTGTTTACTCTGTCGCGGCTTCCTGAGTTGTGCAGGGAACTCCTCTCCGTGTTCTGATTCATTGTTGGTAACTGCTCTCTGTTCGGGAGCTTCTAAGACTGGCCCTTTATCTTTGGAGTTCAGAAAATATTCCATGTTATATAGAATGTTTTTTTCTTATTGTTAATCTGGTTTGACAAGTGGGAGCCTTAATCTGAAAACTCAACTCAGAGAAATATTCTCTTATTTCTTTGTTTCTCTTTCTCTGTTTCTTTATCTGTTTCTGAATTATTGGGCTGTTTGGTATTCTGGAAGTATCTTCCATGAAGTTTATCCTTTTTTGTCTATTTACCACTCTGTCTGTTTCTCTCTGCATGTTAGGATATTTTCCAGTTCATTTACCATATTATGAATAGACTTTTACCAACATCCATTTTATTTTCCACTGCCTCTATTGAATTTTCCTTTTTTAAATATTTTTTTTATTTTAATTGTTGTTCAAGTACAATTTTCTGTCTTTTACTCCCATAATTTCAAAATGGAAGCATCAAAATTTTTACTAACAAAATTCTTTATTATTATAATATCTCCTCTCCTTTTTGTAGAATTCCTTCCCCCCCCCAGATCTCATTAAATTATTTTTAGTTCCTTCCCATTTCCTCCATTATATTTCTCTAATGATTTGTTTCTGTTTCAGTGGAATCTATCTGTTCTATTTCAATTTCACTTTCATCGTTAAAACTGTGGATTACTCTTAAATGATTAGTAATTTTTATTTTCTGATTATCATTAATATTCACCAGGTCTATGAGGAACATTGTAATTATTTATTTCTTCTGGAGGGAGGCCTGAGTAGTGGAGGGTGAGCAGGTAGGGGAAGGTAGATGACCTGTTTCTTACCAGGAGGGCAGTGTGTGGGGAGCCCATGTGGTTGTAACGATTTTTGAGAAATTTCAATCTTAGAGGGTACTTATCTTCTTGGTTTTATAAGAGTGTAACAGTTCAATTCAATATTCAAATAGTTATTCAAAGGAAGCCAGCATGAGAAGCATTACAGTTTCTCTCTTGACTCTGTACAAGTGAGCAAGGTTATATTTATTTGGAATGCTCAAAATAGCTGGACCTTCTCAGGAATCCATTGGGTTAGTTGTCTTCACCCCAAGCTTTATCAGATAGGCAGACCCCTGCCTCTCTATGGGACCCCTTATAGACTGAGGCCTGCCACAGGTAGACTTGAAGTGTTCTTGCCTGTTCCATGTCTCGGGAACCAGAAGGCTCCAGACTCCAGATTTAGGTCAGACTTTCTCCTTTACATGAACCATTAGCCGAACAGATGTACAAGGTTAAGGGGATTAGAAGTTAAGAACAAATACTATAGATTCTTGTTTCTTCCCAGCCCACCATAGTATTCTAAAAAATGTAAAGATGTCATGGGTACTTTATAAAAAATTTAGGACTAACCTCAAAAGATAACTAGCCCTACTAGCAAACTTCTCTATGAGAGAAAATCTCTAGACTGACTTATCCAAAAACAGAGCCATACTTTTTTTTACATGCCCTTCAACATTTAACTGGCCTTTTAACTGGCATCTCTAAAAAACTGTCTAGCACACAGTGTTCATAGTTTTGGCAATCCAGATGGGATATTGACAGAGACACGGCTTTTGGGAAAGGGAAGGATGAGGGCTTCATAGCTGATTAACAAAAATCTGTTATGTAGAGATTTGGTCAGTTTATCTAAAGGTATACTTTACAGCTACTTTATTTTGAAGGGTTTACCATAAAGTTATTCATCAATGGGTGGTCGATAGATATCTTATGGAAAAAAATATCATGTCCACAGTGATTTTTAGTGCCTTATCTGTGGCTTCCCACTGCAGTCTGGGTGTCTTTAGAAAGTTTCTCCCAGGGTCCAACACTCTTGTATGGCAGCTAGGACACCATGGGAAAAAACCTCTTGAGATTTTTACTGCCTTTTCTGAAAGGATGTGAGGTCGGCATGGCAGATCATGCAAGGGATCCAGCTGTAAGGTGGCCCCGCTGCCATCTCCTTCCTTGAGTGATATGTGCCACCTCCCCTCGTCTGCCACTCGAACCAGCTGAGGTTCCAAGCTTCTCAACTCCACACTTCATGGCATGTCTCTGGGCAATCCCTCAATCTAGAAAGCTCTCTTCATCCTCTTATTTCTTAAACTTCATGTGTAAAATTCAGTCCAACATCTCATCCATGACTCTTCGGGTTGAGGAAAGTGTGTTCTATTCCTTAATTGTTTTGCTTTAAATACAGCAGCAGAAATATTTTTGTTTTCTTTAGCATTGTTGAAGGGGGAGGAGGTTGGTGAGCAAAGCTCACTTCATAAGGAACATTAGTCTTCCTGGCATTATTTTCACATGTCCTCACCACCCTGGTTTATTCACCCTTGGCTATATGCCTAGTTGTTTTTTTAACTTTTATGCCTATATTAAACTTTTTTAAGGTCATAAATGATTACGCATTGTAATCCTATTCTTTATGTACTTCCCTTTTCATTTTTCATCAGCTAAAATAGCATTTAGGAGGCCTTCCCAGCTCCTCACATATTTTGGACTCTTTTCCAGAAATTCATGTCTTGGGGTCAAATCTAACTTTTCTCTGGATTCTTTTGAACTCTGCTCTCCTAAAACTTGGGCTACCAAGTCTAACTATCTCCCTACTTTCACTTACTTGTGCCAAGGACTCTAAGATGAGCTTACTGATTTTTCTTCAGAGATTTTAACGTGTTCTCTTTGATAACTAAGAAGGTTTTTCTTATTGGTAAGAATTAGTCCAGAAGTTTGACTCTGTTGGTTTTATGCTCTGGTTTCCAGGAGATATAAGTATATCGAGAAAAACTTCGCCTACCTATCAAGTTCATTGATGCCCAGGGCTGCACTGGAGGTGTGGACTCCAGGCAGGCCAGTGTTTGGTATCCCTCAAACTAACATTTGCTAAATATTTTCAACATTCGTTAGGTGATGGGAGAACTAAATTGATTTTATGTGAATTAAATATTCATATCCTTACATTCAAAATTAGGTGTGCTGTCTATAAGCTATTTTTTTTAAATTTGGAAATAATTTCAAACTTGGAAGTTGTAAGAAAAAGAATCATACATAGAATGCTTGTATAACTTTTACTTAGATATTCCTATAATTAAGGGTTAGCCCTATTTTCCTTATTATCTATCTATCTATCTATCTATCTATCTATCTATCTATCTATCATCTATCGTCTATCTATCTATCTGCCTTCTAATATATCCATCTACCTAAACAGTCTACCTTTCCATCTATTTACCGAATATTTTTCTGCGCTGTTTGAGAGTAAATTTTGTGCATTATGGCCCTTCACTACTACTACTTCAGGGTATATTTCTTAAGAAAAAGGATACTCATTTACATAACCACATACATTTATCAACTTTAATGCACTTAACTTTTGTTTTATCCTTTGTCTGTATACCAAGTCTGCTAATTGACCTAATAATGTCACATATAACATTATTTTTCTTCCAGTACAGTATCTATACTAGGATCTAGTAAGGCGTTTACTTGTCACATTTCTTGTCAATGTTTCTTCAAGATTAGATTGAAGTTGCAGTCTCAGGTGAAATATTGAATCAAAGAAGCTATGTCCTTCTCAAGGTTTCATGTCCATCTGCCTCTCATTGGTGTTAACTTTCATCACCCTTTCAGGGTGTCGTCTGATTTTGCTCTTGTATAGTTATTACTTTTTCTCCCTTATAATTAATAGTAATCTGTGGGACATTCATTCGAGTCCATGCAAATACCCTGCTCCTTATCAAGTTTATCTCTCCTGATTTAGCATCCTTTATGATGTTTGTCTGAACCAGTGTTTACTATGCTGGGTGCAAAATGATGATTTCCCAACTCTATCACTCCCTCCACATTTACCAGTTGATAGTATTACACTCCGGGCAAGACCCCTCCTTTTACTTTTCCTTCTTCCTTCCTTCTTTTATCTTATTATTTACTTGTTACTGGTGTGGACTCACAGATTTCTATTTTTCAGTTGTCTATATTCTATCACTGTTTCTTAATTGTTTTGTTACTCAAATTGTTCCAGATTTCTGCAATAGAAGCTTCTTCAAGCTGGATCCCACATTCTTACGGAATACCTTCCGTTTTTTTTGTTGCGTTTCCTTGTTTTCTGGAATTGTATGGTTTTCTGTTTGTTTGTTTTTGCTTTTGGTTTCACTTCTTACCCACTCTGCATTAGTCCTAGAATCAGACTAGGACTAGTCTTGGGGAAACCCAGGTTCTTCACACAGGGTAATGGCACTAGAGATAAGATGGCACTTGGTATATTGGTGTCATTGCTTCTAGGAAAACTAAAAAAAACAATAAATGTACATATACAAACCCACACAGACATGCATGCACCATATAAACACACACGCACAAAAGCACACACCCGGGCATATATGTGCACATATGTGTATACATGTGTAAACACACACGTACATATATGTTTATATGTATGTGTGAGGGATTATGAGTCCCAACAGTATATCTTTAGTCTTCATATTTATTGTTTTATATAAAATTATATACATATTCATCTAGTTCTGTTATTAAAAAAGGTCATTGGTATTTTTATTGGAATCACATAAAATTTATAAGTAACAGAACTAGCATCCTAATATTGGAGATCCAATTCTAGAACAAGGAATGCTTTCTATATCTTCAAGGATGTTTTGATTTTGATAATATTATATAGTTTTTATGTAAATTAGAGTATTTCTTTGTAAACCTATTTCTAAGCATTTTTGTTGTTGCTGTTGCTATTGTAAATTGAATTCTCTTATCTATAAAAATATAACATTTTAAGAATCCAAAACTTGTATTTTTTTAAAAAAGATTCTGAATCACTCACTACAGGAGGCTATAGCATGCATAGATAAAATTACAAAGTTTAGTTCAAAATAATGTAAATGTTTTCTCTTGGCTCTCATGTCTATAAAATCTTCTCATTTATCTTCATTTTTTATTCTGCAAATCTGCATTTTCAGTGTTCTAGGATAGACAGTTTCTCAGTAAGTATATTAAACAATGTAAAATTAAAATAGTTATTTCAATCATATAACAAATCACCTTTCCAGTAAAGCCTCATACTACATGTTTCTGAATTTTAACTAACTGTCCATGGCACTCCCTACCTACTCATGAATCACAGCCCAAATAAAATACTCAGACATAGGTTTGTGTGGGCAAGGAATGTTATAATTTTCGTCAAGAGCAGGACCGAGTTGCAGTTTATCAGTGCCGTACAAAGTGTTCCGCAGAAAACCTAGTTTCCTGGCTTCAGAGTTCTGATTTATTCCAGCAGTTTACGTAGCACAGTGCCCTACCCAGATGGCCTGATCTGCCTGTTTTTTAATCTGGCTCTTCCTGTAATCCCATTTAGATATGTTTTAGCTATAGAACAATGTTTGCATTTCTATTTCTCCATTTATTCACTAACTGCCATAGTAAATAGCTTAAAAAATCTCAGGTACTGGAGGTTGAAGAGGGAGGGGCAAACAGAATCATTCAGCAGACCAGACCTATCATGAATTCCCATGATAACCAGGTAGGTGAGCTAAAATAATTATTTTATCTCTTTGATTCTGTTTTTGAATTGGTAAAATAAGGGATTTACTTGAAAAAATTAGCAAGTTCTGGTTGTAAAGTGATATGCTTCTTTTTATGTCAAAATAGTGAGCATGCTTACCATTAATAAAATTCTTTCTTTTGTTTTTGTAACAGAAAGGACATAAAGATATAGCTCTTAATAAATTGCTCAAATCATCCTCTCAGGATGGAGTAATTAGCCATGTTTCCTAATCTATTAAGAGTTATAGGCAGATTCAACAAATAAATTACTTTACTGTGCAAGAGTGAATAACCATCTCTGTGGCCCACCAAAAATCCCCCACCTCTTACACACACACACACACACATACACACACACACACACACACACACACAGTGAGCTTACTTTCTTTGGTTAATATCAAATGAACCTATTGCAGTTGACCTGTGGGAAATATATTTTTTCAGATGAAGTATGAATTTCAATGCTATATAGTATGTTATTCAATATAGGAAATCTGATCCTTATTGTTAAACAAGTCTATCAATATTGTTTAAAAGAATAATAGAAAAAAACAGCTCTTTATTGATATATTCATCTCCTCTAAAGTGTGTCATGAGCACATTTTGGAAAGGTTTTTCTAAATGATTGGCATCATTCATAATTCCTAACTACTGTGAACCTCAAAGATGTAGGTAGGAGACCCCACGGGTAGCATTTAATTGAATTTGGGCACGTAGGCAGCTCATCTTTTTTGCAGGCAAAACGAAAAGAACAATCAGCCTTCCCCAAAACACTGTGTCCAGTGACAGGAAAGAGTCATCTCCCATCACTGTCTGATCTCATTTCAGAGTACCAGGCATGGCAGATTACCGGAGAGATAGTTTATTTTTTCCCATAAGTCCCATTGCCAGAATTTAAAATCCAAATTGGATTATTAGAACATCAGAGCAAAATCCTGTTGCTGTATGTTTTGAAAGGAAAACTAATAAAAATAGAAAAAGCAATCTGAGGGGGTGCTTTCAATCGCCCTTACATACGTTAAATATTGATTTGCTCAGATTCCCACTTCTAAGTACAAAGTAATGTTAGCATACCATTGAGCTCTGAAAATTATTTGTAAAAGTTTAAGAAAGGTTTTGCTTTTTTCCCCGTGGGCTGTGGGAAAACACATTCAGTAGTGTCCCTAACAGGAAAAGCAGCACTTTGCCACTGGCGTTTAGAGTTTTGACCAGGTTATGAGATAGGTCACAACACTGCCTCATTCCAGAGAGAGGCCACCAAGTATTCAGGCCACCAGACACAAACTGCTAAAGCAAGCTATCCACGTATATCTGGAGATATGACCTAATGCCAAAAAAATATATGAATGAATGACTTAGTCTGTATCTGGATATTTGGTGTTATTTATCATAGTTCATTGTACCATAAGCTCCCCCGAAATTCTGTCTGAAATTCAAGTTTTCCTACATTCGTTTGAGGATGGTATGGGATTTCCATTCTGGATTCCTTTCAGTGACATTTTTGTGTCTCAAAAGTACTGCAACAGGAAACTTTTCTGGGAAGGAAAGTATTTGACTGGGAGAATTTGTCTTTTGCTGTCACAATCTTCAGCTACCATTCAGCTAAATGTTGTTTGGAATAATATGGCCTTCGTGCCCCTATCTCCTGCTGAATTGCTCAGACGGGTAGGAGATTAGAGTGGAGAGAGGTGCCGGCATTATCTGTGCGAGGGCTCCAGGGGTCACGCTACACTAACAAGGCCGCCCCAGTCAGGGTGACAGAACCCAGCTGCTGCCTCACACGGCCTCCTCCGTCAGAGGGTTCCACTTACTGCAGGGCTGTGGCTCCAGAGATGGTGCGTTCTAACTCGATTTTTTTCCTTCTCTGAGAAAGTGGCTAGCTCACCATTTTTGTCCTCAATTTTTAGGAAGGACCTCCCTATGAAACCACTTATTGAACCCTCTGAACTTAAAGAAAACATATAATGCTACTTATAATACCTGCACCTGGGTTCTGCACTCCCTGACTTCTGTTAGTCTTGCCCTAATGAGACATTTATCAAGAAGGTAAATATAGGATTCTTTTTAACATTTACACATCCTCAACCATAAGACTTGATGTGATTATTTCATATATTGCTTAGTTCTTCTCTATTTATCCTAGGAAAAGTCATGTTCTATCCACTGTGCATTTGTACTTTAATTGTAAAGAATTGTCTTGATACTTTAAAAAAATAAGGAAAATATTTTCTTCCATTGAGGTCTCTTTACTCACGACAGTCGCTTGTTTTGGCTTTTAAAATAGGAAGAAAATTCCAAGGCACAGGACTGCCTCTGGAAGCCCAGCACCTGACCAGAGTAGCTTTCCTTGGTTTTCTGCCTTGTTTCTGGGAGAGTGTCAATCTCTGGGTCAACACAACGCAGAAACTGGGAGGATAATTTAGCCAGTAGAGGGAGATAGAGCTATCTCAGAGCTTTACAGGGCACACCCTAAGGACATGCTCATTTTTTTTTGTTTGAAGCTGATTCTTAATGCTCCACTGATGGTACATTTTTGTACATTTTTTCTCTATCAAAGTAAAGAAGTAAAACATCCCTACATGTTAGGAAATCAATGAGTCAGAAGAAGCTTATTGGTTTTTTGAAGTAGCTTTGAAAGAATGAATTTTTTATTTTGTTTTATTTCTTTTTAGAGAGAGGTGAAAGGAAGGAGAAAGAGAGGGAGAGAAACTTCAGTGTGTGGTTGCCTCTCGTGTGCCCCCTGCTGGGGACCTGGCCTGCAACCCAGGCTCGTTCCCTGACTGGGAATCAAACCAGCAACCCTTTGGTTTGCAGGGCCGTGCTCAATCCACTAAGCTACACCAGCCAAGGCAGAAGAATGAATTGTTTCTGAAAGACAAATAATATTTATAATTATGCTCATTAGACTACCATATTTTAAAAATATCATTAAAACAAGCTTATGTTGATACAGGGTCAAAAGTGGGGTTGAGGGAACAAGCATTCTGGGATTTAGTTCAAAAAGAGACTTCAAATTTGAATACTTGTTACATATTTGGTACTCAAATGGTCTTGCCATATTAATGGGTGGCATAGATTTCTCCTCATCAGTGAATGCCTCAACATTGGGGAAAAAAGGCAATGAAAGCATTTTGGGTGCCCATTTTTTTTTTTATTTACCAGCATTTGTAACTATAGTTAAATGCTTCCAAAACTGGGTCTCAGTCTATGCAAGGTCCTGCCTGCATTTATATGATATTTTAAAAATATATGAAGTATTTTTATACATACTGTCTCACTGTAAAGTAGATTTGACATAGCCTCAATCTAATAAGGAAGTGACCCTTTAAGCCCAAGAATACTCAAAATGTTTTAGCTACACTTATCTTAGCTACCATGCTAAAACTTAATGAAAGTAATGGTCATCCTAAAGCTTTCATAGTCAATATAAAATGTATCTGAGTAGGAGACTTACAAAAAACCATTAAATTATTTTTTAACAACCAGAAGGCTTTTACATTTTTATTTCAATGGGTTCGAAGTTATCTGTTGTTTGTACTAAAAGTAATACTGTAAGAATTTTATTATGGCCACCTCTGTGGAGAATTTTGCAGAAAGTATAAGTTTTGTGAATGTGTCCAGACTTCCCCATAAAATAATAGGAGGTTTGGATGTCATTTTTGAAAGATATTCAAGAACGTGATAAATTTCATTTCCCAAAGACTTGTACCATGTCCTTTTTGAAATTTGTGTTCCCTCCATGGCGTCTTAAGAAACAGGGCATATTCAAACACTGTTTTTGATTGTCCAAACTGCTATAGCTGGGAAACTGGGATGTCTGTTTTGGTTCTTGTTCATCTTCTGGTGTAACAAGGGCATTTTGTGAAAGGCCAGCAGAGATATTAATTCTGTCAAAGTTGTTGATTCAGTTTTGAATAACCATCCAAATGCATGTGATTGAGCGATCATTCATTGAATAGCAAAAATTGAGAAATAAGGATCCTGGATACAGTCAGGAAAAATTAATTGCTTCAGCTGGGCTAAAATTTCCTGGGGAAATATTTTTTTCCCCAAGCTTGAGCCAAGTCTGAGATAAAAAAGCATTATTATCATCTCCTGAAACCAAATTAGCAGGAATCTGGGTTGTTTCCTTGATAATTTCAAACCCTGTCCTTTTATTGACAATTTGCTTCTTTTTCTAAGTTTATCAGTTATAAATTTTATATAAAAACATATTTATGGGGACATGTGTAGGTAACATGTAGAAAAGTTCATACTTTTTTTCTTTCTAATTTAGAAAATAAAACTGGAATAGTTAGTTTCGAAATAGTGACCCTTGCCAAGCATTGCATCTTTATCATACTGCTAGAGAGGAAATTATTTTGAGGGCTATTTATTTTTACATTTTAAATCTATTTGGATATTCTTTGCTGGTTGAATTTAATAAATACCAGGTCGTGGAACAAAAGTAAAGGAATATCCCATGTAAGTAAAGCCTCATCTCAGAAAAACATACTTGTTTTAGATTTATACATTTTGTTAATTGTGCTTTAGTGTCAGAACTGAAATGTTTTTAAATTATCAAATTATATATAGCATTGTTTTAATTGTTAAAGGCAGCTGTAATTATATCCTTCCTGCATCTATAAGTACCTACCTCATAGAGCTTTTATAAGGATTTAACATACCATGTAAAAGTATTTGTTACATACAGAAGTTCTCAATTACTATTACTATGATTATTTTATTAAACATATTCAAGACATTCCTGACGTTTACTATAAACTTAGACATAGAGACTGAAATGCAAAATAGAAAAGGACTTTTCTGTCCAAATTACCCAGATATGCTGTTTGGAATTAGCAAATTCTTTGAAACTATCTCACTTTAAAGGTTGTAAACTTAAAGAGAAACTATATGCAAATACTTTTAAGATATTACATTACATTTTTCACACACTTAAGTTTCCAAATCTCTACAAAACTGAAGTAGGTGTTTGTATTTTACTGAGTTGAGAAAACTGAGGCAAATACAGAGGAAATTAATTGTTTAATTTCATGAATAGGTTATCCTCAGAAAGGCCATAAATACAATTTCTCTGAAGTTTAAGTATTTATTTCCTTCCTTAGCTCAGTTAATATTTGGTTACTAGTTTAGAGGTTTACCACATTAATTATTATGGCAAGATTGATTCCTTATACATTTATTTTTCCCAAAGTTCACTCAAAACTATGTATTGAGCCTTTAATATGGGCCAGGCATTGTACAAAGTACGGAGAACAAAACAAACAAAACTGTCTCCTATCCTGGAGTTTTTCTTCTGGCATCGGGAGGAAAAGGAGGAGGTAGGGGAGGATAAACAAGATTGAGTAAAATACATAATATGTTAGAAGGTGCTGAGGAGAAAAAGAAAAAAGGAAAGGAGAATAAGGAGTGTTGCGGTGGAGGAGGAGCTGCAGTTTCAAATGGGTTGCCAAACAAAGTGTCACCAGGAGGTGGCCATTTGAACCAAGATGAAGGTGAGGGGTAAGCATGGAGAGAGCTGGGGAAGGAAAGCTCTAGGCTGAGAAAACACAAGTTCCCTGACATGGGAGCATGCAGGCCATGTTAAGAGCCAGGTGGTCCACTGTATGAGTAAGAATGAGCTCAAGAAATAGCAGGGCCAGACCGTGTACTTTTATTCAGAGCAAGATGAAAAGGTACTGCAGGGCTAAGAGCAGGAAAATGCATTGGTCCAATACGAATTTCAACACCATCATTGACTGAGATGTTGTGAATAAATTTAGAGAGGCAAGAGCAGGAGTAGTAGCAGCAGTTTCAGGTTATGGATGTGAGGGTGATGGGGCCTTCCGGTCATGTAGTGGTTGTGTCATAATGGAAATAATAAACAATTGGGAACTAAACATATTTTGAAAACAAAAACCTGTGGCAAAAATCACTGGCTGTCCTGCATCTGATTTCTTCTTCTACCTGGGCATATAGATGTCCAGCTAGAAACTACATTTCCAAGCTTCCTCTGCAGCAAAGAGTATGGAAATGACTAGGTTCTCTGCAATGGGATGTCAAATGGAAGTGCTGTGTGTCAACTCCTAGCCATCCTCCTAACAATGGTGGTCTTTTACGTACTAGCTTCTCCTCTTCTCTTCATTCTTTCTGGAAACAATGATGACGAGAGCACCTTGGAAATTGTTGAGGAAGGCAGATCCACCACTGCCCTGAAATAGAATAAGTTCTGTCTTTCTCAAACTCTTATGTGACAAAGAACCAACTTCTAAGATCTTTAAGACTCTATTTTGTGCTTCCCTTATTAGAGTGACTTACCTCTACCCTAAGTATAATAGGAGCTTATGAGGTTTGCTGATGGATCAGGTATGGATGGCAGAGACAGAGGAGCCAAGGCCAGCTCCAGAGATTTGGGCCTGAGCTCAGGTAGAAAGAAATTGCCCTTTACCAGGGGGACATAGCAAACTGTGGGAGAAGCACACTGGGCAAGAAGTCAATATTCTAATTTGGGGCACACTATACTACAGATGTCTGTGTGACATAGCTTTCAAAAATAATTTTTTATTGGCCTAACTAATGGATTTTAAAAAATTAAACTAAGTGCACTAAGTATTGTACAAAACTGAAAAGAGATACCATTTTTTCTCAAGGGGGTTACAGTTTAAAGGAAGTCATTAAACGGGCAGAGTGTCAGATCAAAATTACCTCCACATCAGGAATTTCTAGAAACTCACTTAAGTTTTAATGGCAGTGACTTTAATTCTTAACTTACTTTATATGAATCATTCTGCTAGAATTCCTTTATGGTGGTAATGATCTTAAAATACAAGTATTCGTCAAACATGGAGAAGCAGCAGACCACATCTCTTTATGCACAAACCAATTATAAATGACCATATGATCTTACTTTGTATAACTGAAGGTAAAGGTTTTTTTAATAAAAATTATTTTGAATAGTTTTAATCTAATCCATAGACGTGATATTGCTCTTCACCGTGTTTCCAATTTTTGTCTTTATAATTCACCCCCTCCAGTTAATAACAAAGTCAAAGCCAGATAGATGTTAAATGGTAACACAGGGGCATCTAAGGAAAATGTTTCTGATCACTTTAGAATCAAATCCTTTCTATGGCTATTAATCTTCTTCAGGTACATTCTTTGCATTCAACCACTGAACAGGGTTCTCTCCAAGTCGCAAACCACCATTGGGCTTGTTCCCTCATCTACTGGATCTTGTTTCGTGGGGCTTGGTGGGGGCAACTCTCTTTTTTCCATCTTTTTCTTCTGGACACTTAGCTTACATACTTCCTCTCCTCCATACCATGTTTCCTGTTTCTTTGGATATGGGAACCAGGGAACCATAGAGTTTGATAAACTAATGTCCTTACCGGAGAAGGCTAGAAGGCCATTTCTATTCTCTTCCCCCATTTGGCATGGACTTTTAGCAGTGATATTCTAGAGATACCACTGTACTGATAACTAAGAGTCCATGCAGGAATTTTAGAGAGGAACTAATAACTAATACTTTAGAAATCAATCATTTCTTTTGCACAAAACTCC